>RJWM01021851.1:0-34415 GCA_004363535.1 Dasyprocta punctata
TAAGTTTTTTAATGTGCAGCCTCTAACTTTCATAGCGACAGACAAATTACAGACCAAATTATTGGGAAAATTTTAATAGCAACTAAAGGAAAAGATTTAATAGCAGGCAAAAAGAGTGTACACAAAATTACAGTCATTGCCATTAACCAAAACAAGAACACAAGAGCAAATAAATCCACCCAGGTAAAACAACAGACAGTAATTTCATAGTAAAATGGTGGCAGCAAGATTATCTATGTGGAAATACTCAAAAGGGAAGTGACATTTCTTCCTGGCTTGTTTGTTACTATAAATAAGAGAGACACACAGACATTGACATAGAGACAGACTGCATTGATCTGACTTTGGTAATTTCCAACTCTTATGTCCCATTAGAAAGCTATGCACAATTAGGGAAGAACTGTATCTTTCAAAAGGACAGAGCACTGTAGTACAGTAGTGCTTGGATGCTTGTGTAACCTGAGAAAAAAATAAATCCACTTCCCTAGAGTTCTGTAGGAAAGACAGAGAGTACTTACACTCAAAGGTCAGTGAAAGTGACAGAACCAATCACTAGCACTTGACTTGAAATCATATGAAGGATGGAATAAATGATAATAGTTACAGTATCTGGTTGTCATTGGCAAGACCAGGGCCACAGTATGTGCAGATACCCCATGTTCCTGAAATTTTAATTGATAAGGGGAAGAAAGACACGGGATATTGTTGTATAAGCCACATGTTTACTTAGTATAAAAAGATCCTAACTTTCCATAGAAGAATTTTTCATGAATTTCCAAATTTCTGATTAATAGAGAGAAATATGTGCCCGTATTTTATTTTTGTGGTGTAGTATGTCTTTGTTGTTTAGTGATCAAGGAGCCTTATAGCACTTATTTTAAATTCCCATGTCTCCTGAGAGGTAGTCTGCAGAAATGAGGTGGATTTTGGCCAGTCCTGGAAATGCAGAAATAAGTGGCATTTTCAGTTAATTTATTCACTCACTGCCACAGAAATTTGTGTTTAATTTAACTTGTCTTTGAAACATGGAAGAAAAAAAAAAACCAGTAAGTTTGATTAGGCACTAAAGCAACAATCACATCAATTTTGATTCTTAAAATAAAAAGTGAATGAAGTCTATCTGTGGGGAAACTGGCACCAGGATGAATCTGAAGACAGAAAGATAATTTACTCCAACTTTCACGAGTGTCCCACCAGTCTCCTCTCACAGCATACGAAAAGTGTGATGGGTTGGTTCAAAAAGAGTTAATAATTGAGCAGGCTTGGCAACTCATCTATATCTTAGATTGACCACATGCTCTGGTCCCAATAGCCAGAAATATCTCACAATCTTCTTATATTGTTCAAATTAGAATGTCTTTGTTTTAAATTTAGCAATTCTTATGTTAATGGAAGAGGATGTTGTATTGTGATCAACTCTTCACAAAAAAGATTAAACCATGGAGGGATTAGAGTCATGCTGGGAAAAATATTGTTTGTCTTGGATACACCAAGGGGTATACTTAGCTACCACAGTTCTTTTTTTTTTTTTTTCCTTTTTCCTCTTTTCTTCAGAGGAAACACTTTATAGTTGCTAGAATTTGAAAGCATGTGTTAATGACTGTAAAATAATGGGATTCATGGATAGCAGCTCTATTTTTTTTCTGGTGTGTGTGTGTGTGTGTGTGTGTGTGCGTGTGTGTGTGTGTGTTCCATTTCTTTGTTACAAAGGATTAGAAAATGCTGAATAACTAGAAAAGAAATACTTACAAATGAAATCAGGATAAAAAGAATAGAAAGAAAATTCTAATTGGCTGGTGAACCCATATCATTTGGAATTGGGTCTTCCTCATCCTTCAACATCTAATCTTTAAGATCCAGAAATTCAAAAACAAAAACATTTTGGGGACAGACTTACAAGTGACATTATACAAACTTTTCTTCTGCTATCCATACTAAACAGGAGTAGACAGTGTACTGCAGAAAAACATTATTTGTCCATTTTAAAGAATCCATATGACTAGATGTGCAAGAATTTAGAATATACCTTGCATCTGTAAGCCTGTTCAACTGAGAAGGCTTTACTTCAGAGAATTCTACTGAATCATATGTATTACACAATGAAGCTTAATACTAAAAATGTTATGGAGAAGAGAAAATTATTTTAAATAATAAAATTGGCAATTACAAAGTTTATGAAAATATACAGTCTAATAATAAGTGTATATGAACACATCAACATCTATAGAGACATACACATATACTGTACATATGTGTTGACAGACATTTCAGAAGGACTGTGGCAGAAAATATCTTTTCCTAAAGTGTGTTCTTTGGGGTAATAGTTCCCACAGGTTTTATTCATACACATTTAGAAATTCTGAATACTACACACTTCTCTAAAGTGTACACATAGAAAAAGTACACGGGACTCATTAAGCATCTGTTTTATTATAGCATAGATCGAAATGTACCACTAAGTACACACATATCCTTGGGGAAGTAGCCTTCTATATCTTATTTCCAATTCCTTCAGCACTGATGTTCACAAAACAGACCCTGCCTTCATGGCCTTTAGAATTCATTCCATAGCTCGCTTCATGTTCACAGTTTAAGCACTTAGCATTATTTACAGCATTTCAGAAACAATGAATCTCCATCTTATTCCAGGTTTTCAGACAAAAACAAAATTGAAACAGGAATGTTGAATCTCTTTTTTCAGGTCAGAGCTAAGCCCAGAGTCAAGTCTTAAGTGGGTGGTATCTGCTTCTTTACCACACCCCCTTTTTACTACATTCCATTTAATCACAGTTTAATAAACATCAAATTACAAAATTCATTTTTTTATTTTAAAGAGAATAAAACAAAACAGAACAAAGCAGATTGGAACAGAACAATGCAAGCAACATGGACTTCAAAGCAAGACAACAGGAAATCTACAGTAGTTACCACAATATCTTTTGTTTTCTTTGAAACAGTTGTCCACACCTTTACGTATATTGAAATCAAGTAAGAGAAGACAGACTAAAACCAATCAAAACAAAAAAAAAAATAAAAGCATCATAGAACTTCAAAACAAGATGATAGGAAATCAACATTGGCTACCATAATGTTTGTTTTCTTCAAAATAGCTGTTCATACCATCACATATAATAAAATCAATTCTTGTAAACCCTTTAGGAGAAATTCTGAGTATGTATAAACCTACACATGCACATCTATCCTTTCTGTATTAGAGGAAAAAAACAAAACAAAAAAACGCCTCAAAAATGCAAGGAAAACAAGAAACAAAAGAGACAATTAACAATAACAAAAAACCCAAAATGATAACAATATAGGCTTTCAAAACAAGGTGGTAGGAACATAACAAAGGGTGTTATTTTGCATAGTTATCTTCAGAAAAGTTACTCAGCAAATTACAAAATTCTGACAAAATATTTAACGTTTGTATTCATTCAATAATAATTAATGTATTACCAGTGAATGAGCAGTTTGATACTGACTAGCAAGCTGTTGCCTTAGCTTTCTTCTCTATGATGTTTGATATATTGACATCTGAAAATGATTTCAATAAAAGAAAGCAAATAGAATGATAATCTCTTGCCACACTGTGTCAGTATTTTGTGCATAGTTTTAAAGTCTGACAGAAATTTCTGTTAGAATCCAAGGCTGTGCAAGATCCTTAGACATGGTCACCCAGTCTACTCTAGAAGTTTAAGGTTTGCCAGATAAACTGAATGTTACTTTGGATGCAATTTTATTCATTAATTGACTGAATGGTAGGGAAAGTGGTACAAGAGAAATAGAATGAACTTTTAGCTTGAAATGTCTGAACTTCAGGGCTGGAGATATAGCTCAGTGCCACAGCGCCTCTCTGGTGAGTCTGAGATCTTCAGATTCGATTTCCGATACCAAAAAATAATTTTTTTTAAAAAATACAATGTGAACTTAAATTCCCACTCTCCCATGTTTAGCACTGGTACCCTTCACAAAAATTTTCAAGTTTATTGATAAGATTCAGTTTGCTTATTTGTAAAATAAGAATCATCACACCCAAGTTTGAGGATCATTGGCATGTAACGTATATACTGTTTCCTCATTATTCACTAAGTTTTCCTGGTTTTTTACAAAGATTCATTCTGAAGTCTTCCCATTTATAAGTGTTCACATTGCTCCTGTGGTTGCCTGTTTTGCCTACTCATACACTGGATTCTAATTCTGTCAAAGGTCAAGATGATATCTTATTTAAAGATTACCAAGAGAATCTAACATGTGGTCTAGTTCTGATAATCATTAAATATTTGTTAAATGAAAAAGAACTGTTACTGAATATTATTTGGCAGACTTTTAATGTTTGAAATTGTGGGGCTACTTTTAAAAATCAGTGATGAAGAAAAGACCTTTTTAAAAAAGATGCAGTGTCCTACTCCATCTGTTGATTTTAGTTTTAATTTCTTGTTTTTTTTTTTCTTGTAAGGTATAATCATTTGATAGACTCCACTGGTTCTTCCAGATATTTAAGTAAATCTCTATATTATTTATTCAGTCTCTGCATAGCAATTGATGACTTTGATTAAACATGTTTAATATTTCTGATATAATATTTGCTATCTTTTTGTGGTTAATAAATCTCTCAAACACCTCCTCCATATTAATATATCTGTTCAGGCTTCATAATGCTTGTAACGTCTAATTTATTTTCCAAATCTGGCCAAGAGAGACTTACATTTGGAACTAACAAAGATAAATGGTATACAGATTTGTGTAAAAAGGAACAAGATAAATATTCAGGTAACGTCTAAAGTCATATAAAACCCCTTTCCTGTTAAAACTCACAATTCATTTCTCTTTTAAATTGTAGGTACTTGAGTGGGGTGTCAGTTTGGGTTATAAAATTAACTCACTGGTGTCAGGTACTGTGATCATCTTGCTCTTACTTTGAACAGGAATAGCAATACAGAGGAAATTCTGCTTGAATTTAGAAGAGATTTGGAGAGGGTAATCAAACACCAACAAAGCAATCACATTCATGGAACACAAGGAGCATTAAAAGGCTATATTTCAGTTCAGGGTGTATCTCTGAAGACACATAATATTGAATCTGCAGGGCCATGCCAGTTCCTATACACCCCTTCCTTTCCAGTCCTAGTTGCCTGACTTGTGGAATGATTTTTTGGAGGAAGACTACCAACCATCTGCAGTGGATTCCCACTTTTACAGAGTGCTGCAGCAAAAACTTAATTGTTCTAAAAGTCTCAGGAGGAATCCAGAAGGACTTCTGCAACTATCTCAGCTGCCAGAGTCCCCAAGGATCATTAATGTTACTGAGAGTTTTAAGTTTAAAACCCTGAGTAGATTCAAATGACTTTCTTTTGTCTAGTGTTGAACTTAATGCTGTTTAAAAAATATTTGTCTATTACAAAAATAAAGTAACTAAGTCCATTTATTTTTTGACTTGGGAAATAAAAAATAATCCAAAAATTTTTTAATTTCTATTTTAGTAATAAAAATAACATAGGTAATAGTTTGGAATATAGAGAGGTTATTACGTATGTTTGTCCAAGTCATTAATAACTAAAATTTTGTTGGATGGTTTAAAATAATAGATTTATATGTGGAAGAGGTATCAAAAAACTAGTCTTAAAATTTACAGATGACACTAAGACATTCTATATTTTAATGACCTATAGCTTCTAGAATTAGTAACAGAAGAAATCAGTAAGGTTGCATTTAACTTATTATTTCCTTTTGAATCAGCTCTCTGAAGCTTTTCTGTTCAACCTGCTTAGAGGAGTGTTTTGCCTTCTGAGAACATTATGTGGTTGCTGAAGACTTTAAGACATGTAGCTGTATGTTAGCTTTGGTTAATGTAGCAAAATACCTGAGAATATTGACCCAAAGGAAGAATGATTTATTTTGCCTTAAAGTTTCAGAGGTGTCAGTCCGTGGTTGCTTGGCCACATCATTGCTGGACCTGTGGCAAATCAGAATATCATAATGGAGAGAATGTAGCAAAACTGCTCACCTCACTGTGGCCAGGAAAGAGAAAATAGGAGGTTCAAGGAGGGACTGGGGGCCAGTAATAAGCTTAGAGACTGCCTCCTGTGACCTGCTTCCTCTGAATAGGACTCCATCTCTTAATACAGCTTTCACTACCTCCTGGATGAAGTCAGTGTCCTCCAGATCCAATTATCTCTGAAGAGTGCCACCATCTGGGATCAAGCCTTCAACAGAGGAGTTTTGGGGGGCATCCTTGATCCCTAATAGGTTGAGTTTCTGTAACACAGGAAGATATATTATAGCAGTTACCTTCACTCCCTGATTGTCTCTCTGTCTGGAATTCCTTCAAAAATAGCATGTGTTAGGGTTGGTTCAGTGTTCGGACTCGAACATTGTCATAATCCAGATTTCTAGTTGCTTTTAGACTTTTGAAAATGTTTGTATTAAATCAGAATGAAGGTTGTGTTGGAGAAGATTCAAGGGCATGTGGTATAGAAGAGATGTAATGAGCATTCCATATGGACTTAACTGGTGTCATTACAAGTTTTGTCTCACTCATAATTTAATATCTGTTCAAATTAAATTATTTAATGTTTCTAACAAAAGCTTAAATTCCATGTTTTGGTTGATCATATTACAATTACATTATCCATATTCACTTAGGTCAGGAAGTGCCATGTTATTTGTAAAAAACTACCACAGATGGAGAGGCCAGACCTGGAAATTAATTTAAAAGAACTGCATGGAGATACTTACTTCAGGCCATGTGTTTAATCTGCATTAAATGAGATATGATGCCTTCTCTTATAAATATGCATTCATATCTTTAGCATATCTTTCCAAATGAAGACACATAGTATAGACTGAGAAGAGACCGGATAATAAAGGACTCTTAACATCTTCCTCTTGAGGCAAGGAGAGCAGAACAGTGAGCTGGAGGCAGTAGATAATACAGCAGGAAAATTCTAGAGTGAGATAAAGAGAATGTCTTCATAAGATTCAAATGACATCTTCAAGTTTATCTAGCAATTGCTCTTCAGGCTGGGTAAGAGTTACAAACGTGGAGAGCCAGGCCAGGTTCAAATCTAGAGCCACCTTCTGAAGTCTAAGGCAGCACAATGCAGTCTGTACTTTGCGCTGTTTTTATTTTGCTGGGGTGAAAAAAGTTAACAGGACAGATGTTTTCAGTGAAGCTTGTTAAGAGAAAAAGTTTAGACAAAGTAAATTGACCAAGTTTATTCAGGCAAAGAACATTCATGAGTAGAGTATCATTGGAAACAGGAAATAGTTTCCACGAGTGAGCTGTAGGTGTTCCTTAGCTGGGCCAGGATACTACTGCTAGTCATTACCTGAGTGTGTGTGTGTATGTGCGTGTGTGTGTGTGTGTGTGTGTGTGATCTGGTGTGAAGCTGTTTCTGATTGGTTAAGCATATGTTTTGTTTACGTTGAACTTCACTTTGCTTGCTTCTGAATCTAAACCTCTAAGAACCATCCTGACCCAACAGCCTTCTAATTTGAAATTTTTTAACAACCACTAAAATGTCATTTTATCAAATTATAAGTAAATAGGAAGGTTCTGGCCTATGAGAGTATTATATTAAACCTCCTGAAATATGTGACTTCTTTGGAAAACAATTTTCAGTAGACTCTGATTACGATGATCTTCTTTCTGTGAGTTTTGTATCTCTTCCTAAGTCAGAAAGTGTTCTCTAAAATATTGTGGGATTAAAATCTAGTTTGTACTTTATTTGCCTCAACAAAATCCTGAAGGACAAATGCGACCAGTGTGACCCTTATAGCTTAACTTTAACAGAAAATTTTCATGACTTTTAAATATTATTGATTACATTTATGACATTGCAATGTAAGAGAAGAAGTCCTAGTACACTGCAAATTTCCTTGATGTGGATAATATACACATGCAAATAAAAAGCATTTACTTCAAAATGCTTTTCATTAGATATGTGTTTTATAATTATACAAAAGTATTTATTCTATTGAAAATTTTATATTTTAAGTTGAGTGAAATATTTCTATACATAGCTTTCCATCAAAAAGTTTAATATATATTTGCATTTAAACTTACATTTTAAATTCTAAAACTTGATTGAGGGAATATAAATTTAATTGGCACGTTGAGTACTTTTTCAATATTTCAACCAAATTATTAGATGCCTTGTTTTAGGCTTAAGATTGGGTTCCATAATGAAGAAGAATCAACTAGGCTATGCAGAAATACCCTGGTTAAAAGGATAACTGTTTTGAGAAGATTCTAATTGCAAACAATTAAATTGGCTCCTATGCCATTCATTCAAAGTGTGCATGAATAGATGAATTGATTTTTCATTTGTATGCCTTGTGAACTTTGTGTGTAGCAAGGAACTTTCATTCACGGGACTGCCATGGTACGTTATGTATGAAATGCATCGGTGTCTGCTCTCCCATTAGGTCACACAAACAATGAACTGTGTGCCTCTGTAGTAAAATTGTCAGATGACCCCTTCAATCATGCTTTGACTACTTTCTGGATATCGGATTAAGTAGGTGGACAGGAAATGTGTAAAAGTTCTAATAAATATGACAGTTCATTGGTAAGCCTCCTTGCAAAAAACAAGCAATTATATAAGCTATATCGGCTAACATGAACTCTAGTTTAAATCTGCTTCCAGTCACTTTTAATAACACAGACTTTCATTTTTCTTCTCGAGAACAGACTGCTAGTCTTGCAAAATTGTATACTGGAAGTGACACACAGATAAACTTTGAATGACAGTGCTCGAAATTTAAGGAACATTGCCACCGTGTTAAGTTTGTATTATTGCATCAGGTTTTGTGTCGCTACAATGGTAATTTCATTATCTTGCATTAAAGGGCAATAGTGATAAAGGAAAATTGAATGTTTGTTGGAAATCATAATATAAGTATCTATAATTCTGTCGAGTTGTGTAGACTTGGCACGCACGATAATATATTGTTATTTTATTTTATAATTTACAACTTTTGATTAAAATACAAATTAATTTTATGAAGTGGTATCTATTTGGAATCAAATCATTAATAAACATGCCCAAGCCCTTCTACTTTTCCCTTTGTGTATGCTGATGGATACTGTTGCTCTTTTTAGCAGTGCCATCACAATTGCTTTTGTTCCCTGAGGCACTGTTTCATACAGATTTCATTTTGGCTAGATAAAAAATACTGTAAAGTATTTTAATATACTCTATAAAAGAATGAGGACATGGAGTCACTTCTTTAAGTTCATATACCACACAGACAGCAAAAGCAAATAATGAATCAATTATTATTAAATTAATAATAAGACTCATACAAATTAGAAGTCCAGGAATCTGTTCCTGTACACTAACTTTAAAGTCAATAAATAATGGCATGCACATTTTACAGCTGCCTGACTCATGGAAACAAAGCTAATGCTCTATGTATATATTCATATATAGAAACAAAAGATGAGAGAAGATTTCATGAGTGAGATGATAGAGATGTAAATATATAGTTATATCTATGCAGGTACATATAGAGGAAGTCATATATTAGAGATATATATTCACACATGTCTATATATACATATATATGTTTAGATGTACAAGGGCCATTGACTTAATAAGCATAAGTGTATGTAGATACTAAAAATAAATAAATCACATAATTTGAATATATTCGAGCACACTAAAATCCATAGATGATCACTGCTGTCACATGATTGAATGCATCATTTTAGTCCTGGGTCTTCCAGGACATCTCTAGATTGAAGTCACCCTGATACTCTGACTGACTTAACACTAAAAATATCTGACGAATTAAAATTCTTCATTAAAGTTCTATTATCATATAAAATTCTTTTGTCAAGTTTAGTTAACATTTCAGGAAGTACAGAGAGAAAGAAGATGGAAAATAAAGTTCTGACTGTAATTTGCTGAGAGAAAATTAAATAAAATTTACTTTCAGTTTGGTAAACATACTATGGAAATGAACAGGCATTGGGTAGACACTAAACAGCTCTGAATTACTGAATAGAAAAAAATCAATAATATCTGACTAAACAGATCCTCATATACTGCATATCTAAAACAAACACAGTAACTATGAGAGGACTTAGCTCTTCATAAAAATGAATTATTTTCAATATCATGAAAAATTAAATCAATTAAAATATAACAATTAAGAAAATTCTTCAGCACCTATTAGTCATTATTGGCTAAAAGTAAATACAAAGTTAAGTGTTTTATATGAAATTAACTTTCATGGATTTCTTTGGATTTTTCAGAATTTGCCTAATATCGAAGCATACTATATACTTGTATGTTACCATGTACTAAACATGCCCAAGGACCCCGGGTGTTAGGACTGTGGTGGCCACTTTTGTCCTCATCACAAGATCCTTAAACTTTTGGGAGCTCTTTGCCAGCTTCTATCTAAGTCTGCAACAGGAAACATGGGTTTTCTTTCTTTAAAATTCCTCAAGCTGTCTGGAGATACAGCTCACTGACACAGTGCCTGCCTGGCAAGCGTGAGGTCTTGAGTTCAATTCTTGGTACTAAGTTCTTCATGTCTACAACTAACAATATATATTTAGTATTTTCTAAATAAAAAGAAATATCATCATTTAACATCGTTTCCTACATTTTGCTGTTATGACTAAAATAAAAGGTAAGATGCTCATATCTTGTTTCTAGGGAAAGTGTGATTGGAAAGCACCCATTAGAACCCTGATGTCACACTGTGGCTAGAAGAAAACTTTTACCCTCGTTCCCTCCCCTGATGATTGATCATTCAGAAGCCAATTACACCCTGGATGGGTAAAATTGACTATTCCTGCAATAATTACATGTCTTAACCTAGATCGTGCCATATGGAGTAAAAGAGCTAGAGATTCAGCAGCATACAACCCTCATGGAGCTCTTGGTCTAGCGAAGAGAAATACGTAATAATAAAGAAAAGCTTCACAGCATAGTAATTGTATCAATATGTCAAAAGTATGGCAGTCAGTAAGTGGTTGTTGCTATGATTAGCAGTAGCAGAAGTATTAGTCATAATAAGCCTGAGGGAAATAATTAAACTATCTTTTTAATTTCCAGATCATTTATTTTATATTTACTCTGCCTTGAACTCAAATCTCATTTCCAAACTTCAGTCATGAATTGAAAAAAATGATCGGATGATTCCAAATGGCTTCAACTCTACCAATATAGATCCCATAACAAAGGTTATTGTTACCATCAGTTGATTTCATTAGAGAGAAAAATGAGCTGTAAAGTCAGATGAATTTGTCCCATGACCTAGAATTTCCTTGCACATTAAATACTAAATAAGAAATATTTTGGAACACTTTGGCACTGCTCAACTATAGTGTTTCTTTCACTCTTTTTACTTTATATTTGGATATGTCTATAACTGAGAGCAGATCTTGTTCCTTGCTTGAGTCTCTTCCCTTCAATGTGTCTTGTCCAGTATAATACTTAATAAATATTAATTAACAAACCTACATTTTAGGAGGAATAACTGTACATACTGATAGGTGAGTTAAGCAAACAAATGTGATTTTCCATCCTTAGCATTTATAATTATGGGCACAGCCTAACTCCTTTTATTCCTCTTAAAAGTTATTAAAACATGCAAACATTCTTTTCCTGCATTAATTGGAGCCCTGCCCTCATTTTCCAGTACATAGCTGGCTACCTTGCAAGTTAAATAACTCTAATTATTAAGATTCAAAACATTACATGTATCAGTGAAGGCAATTAAAATGATTTGAATATTATTAAATGAAAATGAACTATTTCTGTTTCAAAAAACTAAATAAATATGCTCAGGGATTTTATATTGTTAAATTGCCTCACAGTAATTGGACAATTCAATAAAATAAAGTGAACGCAATAAATAATTTTAATTCATAATAGCATTATGTAATGCTTGTTCGCATTACTCGGATAAAGAATGCTTCGGAATGCTTGGGTAAATACTAAACAGACCCTAATGGGGGAAGCATAGGTTATTATACCTTTAAACCTCCAGTTCATGAATTATAGCCCTTTACTATGGTTGAATTGCCTGGGCACCACTGCGGGATCCTTTTAAGTGTTCCTAATCCCTGCCTATTTACCATATGAGGGAATCCCCCTGTATCAGATCAAAGAGATTGCATCGGACCTTCCTAAAGCAGGATTTCCCACAGTTCTGTGCTGTATCCTGTGGCTGTGAGTAGAGAAGTGAAACCCAGGTGCTCTGTGCTCAGCGCATCGGATGAGGGTGTTATCAGCTGCATAGACCCCGGATGTTTCCTTCACTGGCCATGGTTTCTCTGTGCCCCTTAACAATGATCCCAAATACTCAATGGGATGTAAAGAGAGCTGCAGGTGGGAGAATCAACAGTAGCCAGAGAGCCCCCTCAAAGAATCATACAGACGTTTTGCACATTTAGCAAGATGGCTCGTATTTGACGAATTTTGAATTACACTGAAAGGAAAATACAGAAAATTTTAGCTAAGTCTTCAGTGCGGAGGAATGGTTTCCAATCAAAATGGTGTGGGCATCTCCTAACTTGACCTTGGGTTGAAGATATTTCGACATTAATTAAAGATGTTTCTACAAATGAATTTACATCATATGTAATTAGAAGAACAGATATTGCTTGAAATTTTGGTAAATGAAAGTACTGAAAAACTGAAATGTATTTCTGTAACTTTTTAACTGTTTCAAGGGGTCAGGACACTTAGCGCATGTACACTTTGAAAAGTTTCTTCCTCAGTCTTCCTTTTATTTGTGACAACACTCCCAACTCCAGGAACTGCTCAGACTCAATGCTCTAACTTCCTTGATCAACTTTCTTGTTTTGGTTTGCTAGCCTCTAATTTCTACTAGTTGATTCTATTCAAAAGTCTGTCCCTATAGACGTCTTTGCTCAAACTGTCCTTGATCATCTTCCATAGCTCAAAACTAACAGCTCGTATCACTAACCCTCTACTTTCCCACAATCTCAGCCTAAAATCTGTATCTTGAATTCTTATATCTCTGTGTAGGTTGTTCAGAAACCATGTCGAATACCTTGGTTTAGCATTTTAGCGGGTATCATATGGAAGAAAAAGCTATGATATTACAATTTTCTGAAAGTAGCTGCATTAGTAGACTTCTCATCTGCAAGCTATATATATCTATATCTATATCTATATCTATATATATATATACATATATTTCTAATTTCATACAAGTAGAGCTTTTGAATCTCAATTTTTGCAAGTAATGTTTTAAAGTTCAAAAGTTATTTTAAAATTATAAATTGACTTTTTTCTCATTTAGAAAAACGTATAGATTTTGATGACTGTAAACATTTTGTGAGATAATTCATTCTTGGATGTTAAGATCAACATATATTAAGAAAGGAAATATTAAATCACAGCCATAGCCTTGAGAAAGAACTTACTAGCCTCTTCAATGATTGAAAATTTCAAATATCCACCTGACTGTCTTCAATAATGTCACTGAGTGTCTTGTCTGCTTACAACTCTCAGTCATCCCTCGTTAATGAGTTACTGGGTGTGACACACTAATAAATGTGATATTTAAGAATTGAAAAATCATTTCCTTCAAAAAATACTACCCTGAATCCAATTCCATCTATTGACTTATTGAAGAACTCAATACTGTTAGCTTGAAATTTAAAAACTGAAAAGTTTTCTTCTAACTGATAAATACTTGTCTAATTCTTTAGGATTCAATATTGTTCAAATTCTTTAAATTTCAATATTTCTTAAATTTGTTTAATGAATGTATGGATAAATTAAATTCTAGCTGGGGCTGTAACTCAGTGGCACAGTACCTGCCTAACAAGCACAAGGTCTTGAAGTTCAATTCCTGGCACCAAAACAAACAACAACAAAAAACAATAAATTATAGAAAACCACTCTTCAAATATTTACAGAAATTTAGTATCATAGAGGCTGACCAAATTTTCAGCAAAAACAGAAAAAAGACTAAATGGACAAACAAAATCCTTAAGTTTTTATATATTCTATGTCTTTCATTGTTGAATCATGGTGCTTTTTGTTGCTATTGGCAAGTTTTCACACTAGGCAGTAAATACACTCTGTGTTTTATTGTATGACTTATACCTTTGTAATCATAAGGCTATTATGCTTTTCTGTTCATTTTATAGAAAACTGAAGCACAAATTTACATGCATCCTTTGAAAAATGCTTCTCAAAGTAGGATAGTTTTCACAATGTATCTTAGATACTTTAGAATTCTTTTTTCAGGAAAAGTGGTAACAGAAGAGCTGAAGCATTTATCAAAGGATAGGACATAGCTAGATGCCCTGCTGGGACCAGAGAACTATCCTTGTGATCCTAAATGTAATAAAGAACAGTGCTATTGTCCTGGTTTATCTGACATTTGTATGATATTGAGCTTAGTTCTTACTAGCTTTTTGTGTTGGGCAGTAGAAAAAATGTTACATTCTTGCATTTAGACATGTGTTTTTTTTAAGTGTAAAACAAAGTTCCAAAAGTATTTTGTTTTATAGACTATAAGTAAGCAGAGAACATTCAGTAATTACATTACCAATTAGGATTAAAAAATAATCAGTCCAATGAGGATGATGGCATTGGAATAGTTTAACCAACTTTATTTAAATATCATCTCGCTGCATTGCCATCCTTGCCAAGTTACTTAACACTCCATGGGTCAATTCTCTATTCCTATAATGCAGACAATGATAAAAATCAACTCTAGAATTAAACTCACATTTTTAGCTAAGCGAATTTTGATAAAGGTGACTAAACTTTAAATTTGGGAGGGGATGGCTATTCAATAAATAGTGCTGTGGAAATCTGGATATCCACATACAAGAGGCAATTGGGTCCCTATCTTATGTGATATATGAAAAGGTTGATTTAAAATGATCATTTCAAGATAAAAGGATAAATAGTTACAACTACAATATGCTTACAAGAAAACACAGAAGCAAAGCTTCAGATCTTAGCTTAGGCAGTTGTTTTTAGTTTTGGCAACACAGCATAAGCATTAGTGAAAAAAGAGAAACAAAAAAATTTTGATTAATCAAATTAAAAACTTTTTTTTAATTTTGAGGGATCTGATTAAGAAAGTGAAACAGCTGCTAGGATTGGTGATGCACGCCTATAATCCCGGCCACACAGGAGGCACAAACAGAAGGATCACAAGATTGATCCCAGCCTATGTAACTTAGTAAACTGTGTCTCAAAAAATTAATTAATCAATTAACTAATTAAATGAAAAGACCTGGGGGTACAGGTCAATGAGACCCTGCTTGCCTAGAAGTTGGCCATGTTGGATTCAACCTTCAGTAATGAGTAAGAGAACAAGAGAGTTAGAGAAAGAAGGAAGACAAGAAAGAGGAAACAACCCACGTACAAGAGAAAACTTTTGCATTTATACAATGGATGCAAGTATATAAAGTACTAAAGAAATCTTACAAGTAAACAACCAAATGTAAAAATGACTCATTTATAAACCAGTTAAGGAACTTTAGACTTCCAGGCCATTCGTGGACTGCTGGGGGGAGATAAGAAGGGCTCACCAGGAGGTAATTTCGGTTAGGAAACCATATCATTTTTATTGTTTTGTTGGGTTGGGTTTTATTCTATTTTGTTTTTTTGATTACATTAAATCTGATGTGATGAGCAGCTACTTGAAAGTTAGCAAGACATATTATGGTAGCCATTGTGGATTTACTATTGTCTTGTTTTGAAGTTCTTTATTGCATTCATTGCTTTGTCTCATGACATTCTGTTTCTATTCCATACTGTTCTGTTCAATTTTTACTATGTCTGAAGGTATCTGAAACTATTTCAAAGACAGGAAAAGGCATTATGGTAACTATTGTTGATTTTGTAAGGTTTTGAAGTCCAGTATCACTTGTACTGGTTTGTTTTGGTTGATTTTTTTCTGTTTTATTCTCCTTGGTTTTATCCTCTTTAAAAAAAATTAACCTGCATTTTTCCATGTAAAATATACAAATTGTCCATAACCACATAAAATATGTTTAACATTATTGTTTAGTGGGGAAATAGAAATCAACAATCAATGACCATTCACACAAAGGAAGATAGCTATACTAAAGGGATAAATAATGAAACATGTTGGCCAGGATATGGAAAAATTAGTCCTAATACCCGATAGCTGAAATGTGAAATGTTATAGTTCACATGAAAACAATGTGACAATTCCTCAAAATACTAAATAAAGTTAGTACGTGATCTTTCATTCCATTCCTAGGTATGTAGCCAATGGAACTGATATGTTCACACAAAAATTTGCTCTTGAATGTTCTTAACCTTATGGATAATAACCAAGAAGTAAAACAAACCAAATGTCTATTAATTGATAAAGGAATAAAAAATGCAACTTATCTATAGGATGGAAAATTATTTGGTGACAAAATATATGACATATATTTAATATATATATTATGTACTTATATAATGCACTGATATGTTGCAATTTAGTTAAAGTTTGAAAATATTAAAAGGAAACCAGGTACCAAAGATGATGTTTTATGACTCCATTTAAATGCAGTGCCAGAGTACAAAAATCTATAAGGATAGCAGAGATTATTGGTCAAAGGAGATGGGTAGTAAATACTAAGAAGAATGACATTTATTTCTGAGGCGTTGACAATATGGCAATGACTGCATAATTTTTGGACAGATTGAAAACTAGAGCATTGTATGGACAAAAATAGAATTTTTTGGTATCAGGATAACTGTTCAATAAAAAAATAATTACTGAAAAGTTTAGTTCTGAGAATAAAATTAAATAATATATTAAGTTAGAAGCACTGGCCCAAGGTAATATTAAGCATTCAGTAAGATTAAATGATAACATTTATAACAATAATGACAAAAATTTGGATCAATTGAAGTGCGTAAGTAGGAAGTAAAATGACAAATAGATTAAAACTGAAATATGCCCATTACCCTTGCTTCTCCTCCCAAGTCTTCCAAAAAGTCCTATTAACTAACTAATGTTAGTTAATATGAAGAGCATGCCATAGATATACCTATAGGCTATTGAAAGCTGCTTCCTATAAATTTTAGTACATTATCTATGAATTATTTAATATGAATAGTTCAGATTATTTCTTTTCAAAAATAAAACTTATTAAAGGATTCAAGGTTTTATTAAGGAAAGATATTTATATTTAACAACTTAGACAATTTTAGTAATCAAGACCCTATAGTCCTGATTAAATAAATTGGGTGGTGTTTTAATAATTATGTAACTTCTTTGGTTCTATTTTCCTTATCTGTGAAGTGCGGGATACTGGTGCATGCAAGTTTTAACACAAAGTGGTGCTATGCATTCAAAGTATTTAGTAAGATTCCTATTACCTTGTAACTTCTTACTAAATTGAAATGTCATTGCTGTTGGTAATCCTACAAGGATATTCTATAAAGAGCCCACATTCTCATTTGCATGTAGTTTCTCTTACTCTGAGTTATCAAAGGTGATTATACTTTGAAACAAAATCTAGTATTCAAGAAAAATATCAAAAGTTTGGTGTTCTGAACTCTAAATTCCTATTCTGAATTAGTTTTTTGGTTTTTTGTTTGTTGGTTGGTTGGTTTCTACTTGGGAATAGGAACAAATACATGAGCAAGAGATTCTGCTAACTTCTACTGGGAGGCAGCAACGACATGAACAATACTTCATAGGACTATCAGCATGGTCAGAACTCTTTGCTATTGTTAAAATGGATTGTGCACATGGCCTCGCAGGAGTCTGAGCCCCTCTGGCTTTTGGAGAGTTCCAACTACTGCAACAGGATTGCCATAACAAGAGACAAGCAAGCAGGACTCCAGGTGGTGCTGAAAGAGGGTAGCGTGTAGGAATTCCATATGGAGCTGTGTTTCCAACAGACTTTCCAAAAGCATACACACTTCTCATTCTTTGGTAGCAAAGAGGATACATAGCACACAGCTGGGGAGAAAGAACCATAGTTTAAAAACATGTTTTTAAACTCCAAGCACAAGGCATGGGAATACACATTTGCCTCTGGTCCCATGGCTGCGATGAGGAAGCTCTTAAGCCATTTTGTATTGTTACAACAGCACACACTTTCTTCCTGGTATTAACTGAACTATCTCCCGAAGGCCCCACCTGCAAACTCCAAAAGCACATGAATCTGAAGATTAGTTCTCAATACATGAAATTTTGGGGTCATATTTGAACTGTAGCAAATGGCAAGGAAGAAAGAAATAGACTTATATTTTGGAAAACCGTTAAAACTTTTGGGTAAATCTGGCAACATGTTTCACCCCAAAGGGCCTCTTCTTAGCACTGAGCTGTACAGAATAACAAAGTAGCAAGAATGGTCAGGATAGACTCTTCTTTCTCCATTTGCCCTGCTTGTTTCCATCTCTCCTTTTCAAATTTCTGAAAAGAAAGAAAGAAAAAAAAAAGCAAATGTAATGAATGTATAAATATAACTGTACTGCATGTCACTTAAATAGGTAGTTTTATGTCTCAGTTATCTTTCCTCCAGTTATTTCTCTCTTCTTAGAGGAAGGTAGGGAGTGTGGGAACTGCGATGTGCCTCATGCCACTGTAGCACCATTTCAGAAGATGATTGATGTTAAAGAGTGAAGCTAAATGTTTTAGCCAAAATAATTTATATGATTAAGTGTGTAGAATTTAAGATGAATTGGTCTACCTCCCCTACTTCCCACTAATCCATTCTCTTCCTTCCATAAAGCTCGACTAAACCCATGCTCAGAATTGACCATTTATGTCTGAGTTCCGGATGAAAATGGTGTGTGCTCATCATTCTCGTGTAATACCCAGGCTAATGCGATGGGAGGACCATAAAAGTGAAACTTCATTTCTTACTGTTCTTAGCCTAGGACTGCTAAAACAAACACTAACATTTTCATTTGCGCTTCTTGTTAGGACCTAAATAATAATCATAATTCTCAAGGGAGAACATGTTTAGCAGGTTTGCAGTTCAGGAAACTTCCCTGGACTAATCTAAGCCCTTTTGTTAGAGTTTTCAACACCTTTGGTTCCTTTGTGTATAATTAGCAACTCCTTTGAAAGCTTGCAAACATTGGAATTCAGGCTTGTCAGGAGGACTATTAATGGTTGATAGTCTTTTCCCAGAAGTGCCAAAGTGTAAAAACTGTCGTCTTTTGATATAGAAACTTCACCACAAGATTTAATTAGCATCTTAAGTATAAATCTTTTCATCTCAATCTCCCACCTGCTTATTGAAAGCATTTCTATATCTTACTCAATTTATAGCATAAAGTCATTTTTGTAAAAAGATGTGTTATAAATGTTCATACTGAATATAAAGGCCCTATTTGTTTTGTTTGGAAAAGATATTCAAGTAAACATAGAACATATAAGAGTTTAAAGAGAAACAACATTTTATCAGGTATTGATTATGATGCTAAGGTAAGCAATCTAGTGACAACAATTTCCTGAAATATGGAGAACTTCTCTATTCTCTAGTGTTTTTCGCACATTAAATATAATATTAATGTGATTAATTAGTGGCTCGTGAGCCATTTCCCTAGAACTTTGGAGATTTTATTGCACATTTCAGTGTTTATGTGTAAGCTTCATGTGTTTTAAATTCACCCAGATCCTCTTCCTTACAGTTGAATTGCTAATTTTGTGTTTTATTGCAGAAATTTGAAAAAGTGCTAATGTGCAATATTTTTATAATAAAAAAATTCCAAGAAAATAAATCTAAACAAGTAGAAATCCTGCAAGAAACATTTCTCTGTGAGTCAGGTCTTTGGGGGAGAATTGCAAGCTGGCACTCTTCCCAATTTTGCAGGGTTTCTTAATTTGTTCTACTATAAAATAATGCGAGTGTTCTCCCTCGCCATAGGTGCCTCAACAGTTTGAAATGCGGGAAGTGTAATTAGACTTGAAGCTGCAAAGGAAGGTACCTTGGAGAGTGCTGGCTCTTATTAGCTTTAGAGCTAGGGACAAACAGATGCCACAGATCGTTTGAGAGCTGTTTCTTAGATGATGCTAATTGTTTACTGTGCTCATTATTCTGTGACATCCTTAGAATCACCAGGTGGGGAGATGTCAACCTAAAATTACCCATCTCTGCCCTAAGACACACCCACACTTCAGTCATGTAAGGATATTTGGGCCAAGGCAGAGGAATTCAGAGTCCATCTATGGTTTATGAAGAAAGAGTAGGAAAGTACTTGGCAGTGCTTCTGGCGTGTCAAAGTGGGACCCCGCAGAAATCAATTCAGATTCTTGTGCATTCTTATTTCAAATACATAGAATGAAATGTTTAGAGGAAGAAATAAAACCCAGGCAATTTCCATGTTCATTTAAATCACTCACCAAGCAATTGATTTGACTCCTTGAATATAATTGCCTGTGAACAGGTTTTCCTGCCTTATTCTAAATAATCATTAACTATTTTGAAATGCGATTTTGTTGACGAATTCCTTTGACTACAATAGTGTGTCAACTAGTTCTCAATTTCCCACATGTCAAGTATAGGATTTGTACACCACAAATACTTAATAAGATATTTCAGCCTATTTAGGGGGCTTGGGAACCATGTGTATTTGAATTAAGTAAAAACAAATTGTAAGGCACCCCTAGTTTTCAAATTCTAATCATTTTGTTTATCAGATGTTGATGGTTTAATTAACAAATAATCAAAGTATCAATGTAACAATGTTTTTATAAACAAATTACTCATGTTATTGGGTTATTCACATACACAATGGTCAATAATGGTTTGACATTAAGCTTAGAGTGAATCTTAAGAACACACAGCATGGTATAGACATTGAATGTGATATAGTCACAATGAATAATACATGACTTGTACAATAATGGAAACAATTATGTACAAACCTCTCCTAAGAAATAAGGTAAAGTATCAAACTTTCTTGAGAAAAAGAAAGAATAAACAATGCAAAGCAAGAAATAAACTAGAGACAATGGAAGGTAGAGAAGTAATAGGCAGTTAAAGCAAATGTTAAGGAAGATACAAAGTAAAGAGAGAATGAACTAAATCACATTCAGTAGATTTTAAGGGGGCCCACAGAGAAACTGAGCAATTTTATTTCATTGATTTGACAAAAGCATAAAGATCGAATGGTATTATGGCTAAGGACATAAAAGAGCCATAATACCCGAGAGTAAAGAAAACCATTTTAATTAGGCAGTTTTTAATTTTTTATTCTCCTCAGAAACCTTATCTTGTTTAAATCTTTGTTGCATCTAACAAAAATAGTAAGCCATTTGTGTTATATGTGGTCATCAGACTGAGTCAATATTAACTTCCAGGAAACATTTCCTTTAAGTACTTTTATTAGAGAACATATTTTATTGTATAATCTGTAATTACCTTTATACTAGATAGACCATATTTTTTCTAGACACTTTGCCAAATGTTGACTTACCTATCTGTGACATAGTTTCTTGTTAAACAAAAAAAGCAACTGTTTCATTTTTCTATGAACAGCAATTCCAAACATAGTCAATATGACAGTGTTCCAAACAACAGTGAAAGTTTAATGTTTTAATAATTACATAAATATATTGAGTATTTCACTGTAGAGGAAGATTTCAAAATTATTGTTATTATCGTCTAAAATGTCTAATGTTTTAAAATTAAACTGGTAGTTTTCTATTCTGTGTGTGTGTGTGTGTGTGTGTGTGTGTGTGTGTGTGTTTGATACGGGTCTCGCTATGCAGTTCAGGCTGGCCTTGAGCTCACTTTGCAGCGCAGGTTGCTCTCAAATTTGCAGTGATCCTCCTGTGTCAGCCTCCTGAGTACTGGGATAACAGGCATGTGCCACCATGCCAGGCCTAGTTTTCCATTCTGAATGGAGCATAATTTCCAATGGAACATCATGAATTAATTCTACAGTAGTGGCCCTGAGGGCAGGAGGTAACGATGTGATTACAATTTACGCAACAAATGCTTTATGTACAGTAGAACTGAGGCCTAGAAAAACTGGAGCTCTGAGACCAAACAGCAACGTAGGAGAAATTATACTTTTTGAGGTTACATATGCTGAACTGAATTAAACAACAGTGAATATTGTGTCTATAAATGAATTCTTATTATGATGAGTGCATTTTTGTATCTATGTGGGTGAGATAGTTTATACATATTTTCCCCAGTCATTACAATAGTCAGAGTAGGTAATATGGCTTTCAAAGCAAATGACAGAAACTTTCAGGGCAAAAGAATTTACTTACTATCACACAGGAAGCTTTATCTATAAACGCCTCCAAGTCTACACTGAGAACCACTGAAACTAAATCTCCCCGAAGGGGAAAATGTGCTTTTTTCTTCTTCTCCCAAAGATGATGATTTTTTAGTATGTGGAGCTGATAACCTGTAATCACAGGTGGTGGGTGGTGAGGTAGCAGTGATTCTAAAGATAGGTCCCTTTTAAGCCTTATTAAATTTCACAGCGTCTGTTTAATTTTTAAGGAACTAAATTTTTTACCCATTGTGTTTGCAAGAACGTCAGCCATGAAAGATTCAGTGATCTTATGGGAAACATTCTCTGCCCTAAATGAAAAAATAAATTCTCTGTTAACGCTCTTGAAAGGTCTTCTAATTGAAGAAGTCCATTCTTCCCTCAAAGCACGTGGGCAGTTCCCATTAATAATAAAGCCCTTAGGGGAAAAATAATTCCCTACGATGCTATAAAATGTCCAAACAGGATGAAATCTTCTGCTGAGCTTTAGATTGACTCTGAGTTTTGATGTAAGCAACTGACTGTGCTTTCCACATGAATGAGGAAAATTTTTATCAGCAGTTACGCAACTAACTGAATTAATGGAAAGGCATATACATGAAAGTCAACAGATTTAAATTGCACCCTCCAACTATAAAGCAAGGTTTTGTGTCTGTTTGCTTAGATGACAGTCCATCTTCCTGCCATGAAAAGGATGCAAGAGTCTAGGAAAAATGAGATAACAGCGCTCTTGAATTCCACAGGAAAGCAACATGTTTCCGAGAGAATATTCCCAAACGGTGTTAGTATGAAAACATCTGTCAGTTACAGATTAGTTTTCTTCACAAATTTTCTACCTTCGCAAACATCTGCAGCTGCAATGTATGTCTCTAAAATGTAGATTACAGAGGTCAACCAGTTTATCAGGCAAGCTAAGAACTGCCTGCCTTCTACAGTATCCAGATATAGCTGAAATAGCAAGATTAAGTACCTACCCTGTAAACCACCAGCAAAAAGCAGTTTGGAGAAGGAAACATTCAAACAAGGACACATTAGGTCTAAAATAATTCAGTGGGGAACTCACTTGTGGTCTGCCGCATTATTTCAATAGGGGAAAGTCACATGATTCTCGTTGTATTCAGGAAACATTTAGAGCAATCTACTTTCCCACGTGCATTTTGATAGTACTTTCTCCTTCAAAGTTAATAGTCACTAATCAAATGAAAACAAACTGAGCAAATGCACCTGATAGAATCCTTGTTTAAACTGCTTTGTTTATCACTTTATACTTAGATATTCTGTGCATTTAAAAATAGACACGCACAATAGCAGATTAGTTCAGAACATGTGAATGTAGAAATCTGTGCTAAATCCTAATTGCCTGGTAAGCAGAATTTATTTTAGACTAAGGATTTGAGACACTTCATGCAACATGCATACAGGTGTCAAAGGGTTGATGATGTCAACACAGTGGAAAGCAGAAAGTACAGTATCAGTGGTATTCTTATTTTAAGTTCAATTTGTCCTGAAGCAGACCCTGCCCTCTTTGAACTAACATTCTCCCTGTCCACTTTGTTCCCATGATTGCTTTTTGCATTATACCCTTACTGTCCCAAACAAAAACTTCTCATAAAACACTTACATATTTGGGGGACCTTATTATCTATCATATTTTCTAGAAGAGGGATTTCCTTGCGATTTAACAGAACTCTTGGAAAATCCTTTGTATGTTGCAAATGTGACTGAGTTATCAAGGAAAAGTGAGTCCGTGAAATGAATTTCTTGTATTTAAGAGCATTTATGCCACTCAGCTTTTCCTATTCTGTTTTCTATTCTAATACTGGATATATGACATACCAACTTTATGGAATTCTAATATCTTTCAGTACAGTTTGGAAATTGAGTAT
The DNA here is from genome assembly GCA_004363535.1 of Dasyprocta punctata. NCBI lineage: Eukaryota > Metazoa > Chordata > Mammalia > Rodentia > Dasyproctidae > Dasyprocta > Dasyprocta punctata. Next base: position 24,119 of record RJWM01021851.1, read on the forward strand.
AAATATTAGTCAATATTAATAATTAAATAAACATTAATTCTCTTCTGTTATTTTTTCTCCTTATAGTGGCATAATAATATGAGACTTTAAAGAAAATGCTAACAGCTGTAAGCAGAATTCTTGTCGAAAGCTCTTAACCTTTTTTTGAGATGTCACATTTATGGATAGGAAAAAGAATATGTATGCATACAGCCAAAATTGAAGGCAGTAGGTTATCTTGGTAGGAAGCTGAAAAATAATATTTTACTGGAGGGTAAAAGAGCACTTTGAAAAGTTCTATCGAAAGTATAAGGTTTTCTATCTATATGGAAGTGCTTGGAGCTCATTTCAAAGGAGTTTAAAAAAATTGAAAGAAGGAAAATTCATCTAGAACCAAAGAATCTTTGCTCCTGTTTACACTACCTTGGGAGATTTGTTTTGGTAATCGGGAATATAATCATTTTTGTCTCCAGATAAGACATTTTTAAATGAATTAAAATAATAAATTGATCAACCCTAGAAAGATGGTACAAATGATATTTTAAAACTTATTTGTAGCATGAATCCTTATTTTATAGGAAAGATAAGTAATAATAAAATTATAGACTTCCTGGTCCATAAAATTATTAATTTTCACTAGGAAGCATATCTTCAAAGATTTCCATATTGATAAATGAAGAATTTTGAAACATGAGGCTTTTTCTCTTTATTGTGAAACCTTGAAATTCAAAGTTAAAATGATATTTTATGAAATATTATTGAAAAAGAAATATATTTCAGATTATAACCCTTTTGATAATATTTCAAAAGAAGCAATATTAAGGTTAATATATTTTGCTGGTTTGAAAAAGGATTTCTTTCCATAAAACTCATAAGAAATTTCAATTTCTGAGGCTAGCATTGAAAGTAATTTCATACAGAAGTTTTCATTAGTCCTTTATATTTTTAAAGTGGACCATCACAAAAGAAAATGTTTTAGCTGTTTTACATTTTTATTGTCTATAAATTGATTTTCAATTTGAAAAAAAGTCTTAAATTTTATTCAATGCTTCTTCTGAACACAGAGGTAAAAAAAAATTATCTGTTCCCAAGAAATGTTCTGAATGCCGTGTTAAAAACCTGGCATTTGTAAGAATTTTGTGAAATGCTTTAGTGAAGAGCAAAAAGTTTAGATGTTTTTCCTGTAGGAAAAAAAAATTTTATAATTTGTGAGTGAGCCATAACCTTTTGCATTTTTAGAAAATCCTAAAATCTTGAGGAAGCAAATTTATTTTGTATTTATTATTTTGCATTTAATTAGATTTTCACCTAACTTGTAAGCAGTATGATCAGTAAGAAAGTTTCATATGTGGTTTATTGGCCTTTCCAAATCTATCTGGGCTGGAGCCAACTTGCTGATGTGTATTATTTTTTTGATCAGTTACCTCTAGTCTTTTAAAATGATTCTCTTCTCTTATGTAGTGAATTCACTGCGGACTCCAAACCTATTCCCTTTGGGTCTTTTGTTAACCCTCAATTATATGCTGACAATAACAAAAATATATAGATATATTTCACTACTCATCAGTCTTTGCACATTTTTAACACTTTTTTGATGGTCTATAGGTTGGGTGTGCATATGTTTTCAGGTTTTGTTCTAAGTATCATACTTGTAGTTAGAGAACAGACATTTTTTTTTTTTTTTTTTTTTTTTTTTTTTTTTTTTTTGCGGCACCAGGGATCGAGCTCACAACCTCGCGCCTGCCTGACAGGCGCGTAAGCCGCTGAGCCAATCTCCTGGTCCTGGTTTTTTGAGGCAGGGTCGCACTGTGTAGCTCAGGCCGGCCTTGCACTCGCGTTGTAGCCCAAGCTGGCCTCGAACTCACAACGCTCCGCCTACCTCAGCCTCCCGAGTGCTGGGATTAAAGGCGTGCGCCACCACGCCCGGCCAGACATTTATTTTTTGATCCAGATATACCTCTTATTAATGGAATTCACAGGTATGATATTGGTCTATGTTACTTTTTATTGTCTTCTCGTTTGTGTGGCTCAGGTCATTGGATACATGGGCAAATACTGAACATTTCAAGTACACATTAACTTCCTAGAGTTATGTGTTAATTCCTCAGCTAGGTTCTTGGTGATGATAATTGCAATTGATTTAGTATTTTCTGAAACACCAGGCATTTCAAGATTACTGTATTCCTAGCAATTTTTCATTGATAATGAGTGATTTAATATATTAAATTAAAACAATTTTCCCAATGGAAAATACTTTGTCAAAGTAAAATGGCAAAATTTGACTTTACAGGAAGAAACCTGCCTGAGAGTAGAGGTTTTCCTACAGAGCTCTCTAGACCACCTGTATCAACCTTCCTGAAAACCTAATACTAGAAAGTTCTCCGGATTCATACCAGGGTATGAATCGGACACTCAGGCACTGAGCCCCTCACTGTGTTGTACCGAGCTTTCAGGTGACTGCAGTTAACGCAAGCATCTAAGAATCAAAGCAGAGAAAGATAATGGAAGCACTTCCTTCTTAGGTTACTAATCTTTGCTTAAAATTCTCAGGACGGAAGACAAATTTTGGCGTGTCCTATAAAATTTAAAACCGAGCGTTAAAGAACATATTGATCACTGACTTGATTTGAGATTGCTTACTGATTGAAACACTTCTCAATCATTTCTTTCTCCTTCACCTACACAACAAAATTAAAATATTAACAGTGAGCTTCTTCCAGTGTTTGAAATTATCACCAGGAGGAGGGAATGACTTCAAAGTCATTTCTAATTTGAGTTAGGAAGACCAAAGACTGTAAATCATTATCTTGACATGTCTAAATGAAGTCTAAATGAAGTTCAGGCCATGACAGTCCATGGTATATTTTCCTGCCATCCTTAAAGTATAATAAAAATTTACAAGATCACCTCCATCAAGGACTAAAGAACCTGTCCTTAGACTGAGGATGGCTTCACAGAATATTCAGATTCTGGAATCACGAATTGTCTTCCTGGGCAAATAAACCCAAGGTCTTTTCATTATTTTCTTATTAACATAATGCATATTTATAAACAGAGGTATAAATAATATACAACTCTAGATTCACTCTTGTCTTTTTCTCGTCTAGTTTGTTGGTCACTGACAGGAAACCGTGCTACCCCCATCCACAGGTCAAAGTCCTTACCCTGACACAGTCGGAGTGTGACTGTATTTGCAAATGGGGTTTGTTAGAGGTAAATAAAGTTGCCTGAGATCGTGAGTGTGGAGCCTAATCCAGTGTGACTGGCCACCTTCTGAAGAGAGACAAGGACAGGTACAAACTAATGGGAAGACTGAGAAAACAGAAGGCTAGGGAATCTGCAAGCCAAGGAAGGAGTCCTCAGCAGAAAGAAACCAAATCAAACCAAAACAAAACAAAACAAAAAACAAACCCAGACCTGCTGCTACTTTGAGCTCAGCTTTCAATCTTTTCAGCACTAAAAAATTAAATTTCTATGGTTTCAAAGTCTGCTATACTTTCTTTCTTTCTTTCTTTTTAATGGAAGCCCTGGCAACCTATTAGTCACTATCTGTTATTCTAACTATTCCTTCTTCTGTTGCCATCTGTGTCTAAATGCATTTCTCTCCAAGTTCAGCTGCCTGTCCTTCTCTCAGGCCTTTTTGCTGTTTGTTTCTGTCATGCCTCCTAGCTTTGCTTTGAACTCTGGTTGGTTCTTTGATCCCATTCATTATTTTCACACTCTACTTCTTCACCTGAACAGTCTGTGTTGCTTGAGTTTCATGTTAATTCTATCCTAACTCTTACTACTAGGATTCATCATCTCTCTCACAGACTACAGTGAGTCTGCCTATAGCACACCCTTTTTCCAGGTGTCTTCCTATCTAACCTAGCTTACAAAATGCAGGTGATGTAAGAGTTCCAACGCAGGGGCCTGATTTGTCTTGTTCAAGTACTCGTCATACCTGTTTGGAAGTTTAGTTTAAAGTAGTGTCCTGTCTCCTGTGGATATGTGACTCAATCCAAATGCCTCAATATGGTTTCATGTGAGAGCTGTAACAGTATCATTTTCTCCCCTACATGCAACGTATCTGCAGGCAATTCAGATCTATGACCTTTCCCTTCCAACTGGCATACCCTCTCTATTCCTGTTGTCTTTTCACAAAATTTTCAGACTCACCAAAGGTTCTCAGATTGCTAACTCTCTATGAATTGGTATCTCTCTAAGGTATAGAAAATAAAATGATACCAGTATGTTTTTCAAGTTCTAATTCAAATCACACTTTCTCCTAAATTCTTCCTTAATTGTTGTTGACTGTGTTCCATTTTCTGGAATAATTTGAATCTATCAATTACTTAAGGGTGGTCATTGAACTGAGTTTTGTTCCTTTCATTGTTAACTTAAGAGGTGGCTGTATTACAGTGCCACACTGCACAAAGACAAAACAGAACAAAATGAAATGAAACAAAAAACCTCTTATGCAAAAAAGCTGCCTGTATTTTATGGTTCATACCTTAAAGATGTATAAGAAAGATCTCCCAAAAAAATTCAAAGCTCCTTATTGTCATCATTACCCTAAAAAAATTGAGAACTAGAGACAGCACTAACTTCAGGGCAGACACAGTATGGAAACTGAGAGATTAAGAATAAAGTAGAAAAATGCCTTATTAGACAGCATCACTCTGTCTTTACATGGTGGACAATGCCTCAGGGTTCGGACAAGTTTGTGAAAGCAGTGCAGATTTTTCTACCTTTAAGAAGATTTTCCATCTTTTTATTCTATGTTGGATCAGGAACATATCAAAAGACAATACATAAGCAGAAGTTGTTTTCCAGAGAAGGTACTACTTAGCAGAGGTGTTTGGATCAGTCCTGGGTTAAATTCTAGGTGCTTAGTGTGTTGAGCAACAGTATACTCTAAAATACAGATGTTTCTAAGTTCTGGGATCTAAGTCCAAGACTGAATATTCCATCGCACAGGTCGTTCAGTGCAAAGATGAGCCTGGCTTCAAGAGTAAGAAAGCAGCTTAGTTCCTCCCCAGCTGCTCACTGAGCAGTAATCCCCAGTGCCTGGCTACTCTACTCTTCTGATTATGCGCACAGAAACTTGCTACCAGTTTTGGTAGCCCTGATTAAGTCAGTTGAAGCAACCACATAAATTGGTTAAATTCCAGAGGCTTAAAGTAATCAATCATCTGCATTTATAGAGAGAAGCGGAATTATTCAGTGACCAAATTAGATATTTTGGTTTAAGGAGTATTTTGGGGGACCAGGGATATAGCTCAGTGGCACAGCAGCTGCCTGGCAGGGTGAGGTCGTGAGTTTGATCACTTGTACCAAAAAAAAACCCAAAAAACAAAAAAACAGTATTTTTTAGTCGGAGACCTGCTTTTCAGCCCAGTGGAAGCTAAAATCACACTCTAAATGAGGATGACAAAATGAGTCTGGGGTTTATTTCTTTAGTTTTTGAAATTCATTATAAAACAGTATATCTGCATCATTGCCATTTAAGGTAGACTGGTTTTTTTAAAATACTTTCGTGATTAAATAAATGTCAATGTTATACAGAAAAACTTTGCTGAAATGTTTCCTCAGCAATTAATACCTGCAGAGCTTTCACACGTGTTGTGGTGACACTGAACGGAAACTCAAGTTCTCCTGTGTTGACCGTCTTTTACCTGAAGACCCGTGGACCAGGAGAAAGGTTTCAGTGAAACCAAAGTCACATCCCGTCCACTCTTCAGGCTAATTAGAATATTACAGTGGGGTATTTAAATGGCAGGAAGTGAGATGGGAGTAGATTCATCATAAAGTTGAAACGTCAGATGTCATTGGCTTGTAAGTATGAAAAAGCCACAGAGTTCTTAGGTTACTAATCTTAGGCGGAAACCCACAAACCTAGCTGAACAGGGAGAAAGATTGAGAAGTACATAGTTATAGAGAATAAATATATCAAAGACCATAGTTAAATGATATTCAAGATAATTCTATTTTTTAAAATTTCTTACCTTCTAAATCACATTTGGATACATTTCTTACTATTCTATTTTTCTCCAAATACGATAATGCATTTTCATAGAATGCTTTGATATCCTTAGATGAAAGGTACTAAGTACAAATCAAAGTCATTTAAAAACTGCCTTAATAATTCATAAACAATAGTGGAATGACTTCCCATTTAGTCCTCAATAGGTGTAAATCATTTCACATGAGGAACCAAGTGAATTAATTGTAGAATAGTTCAGCATGAACCAAACCTATTGGGGTACTTGAACACAGCTGCAACTCAGATGATAAACTAGATTAGAATACTGTTTGCAGAAAATAGCAAATCGAAGCACTCTTTGAGGCAATTAACAAAATCAGAGCATCCTTTGAAGCAAATAAGCATGGAAAATGCCTTTCTTACTCTGATTTTTCAGAATGCCTAATTTTGCTACTGTCTTTAGTGTCTTGGATTATGTTCAAAGCTCAACACAACAGAGTTTCTGTCATACCAGATGAGATTTTGTTTTGATGTGAACTATTCAACTGCAACTACATGCACATTTTCAATCATAGCAATGATGAATATGAACTATTGCAGTGACACCCACTATAGCTTGACTCACTGGTGGTATTACCCATCATCTTCTTGTTGCTTTTCCATTGATTTGGGAAGAGGAACAGATGAGAGAGACTGAGGAGAGAAAGTGGGAAATGTTGTACCAACAATAACATACGAACATGCTTGCCTAAGTGAGGTGAGAGTATTTGGAATACACCGTTATTCGATATGCCTTATCTTTTTCTTAGCACTGCTCTATGAACTGATAGGGTAGATATAAGTTTTTTATATTAGAAAAGGAAGGAACAATATTTTAGAAACACTAATAAACTGGTTCAGGGTCATATAGTGAGTCACGTGCAAGTCAAAAACTTCATTCTTTTTCAAAAATTTTCAATAGCCCATGCTACAATACTATTTCCCTTTTAAAAATAATAGCTATTTTTTCTTACTAACAAGGTGTTTAATCTGCTCATAGTGCAAAGTAACCCTTAAAGATAATGTTTTGCCATGAGTTTCATTTATTTTATATACCTATTTCTATATATAATATGTTTTTTAAACCTGAACTCACACCACTTTATAAACATAAATGTTACTCTGTGAAAATAAATAATTCTTACATTAGGAAAAAAAACATTGAAGCATCATTTGATCTTATCTTCTACATTATTAGAAATTCAGTGTAATGTGCCTCCGTTATTGGATTATAAAGATGTACAAATTGAGAAACGTGGAAAGAAAAATTACATCTGATTCATAAAATGCAGGTCTCTTTGTTCATCAATGTGAAATATCAATAAAGCCTCAGTGTAGGATTTTTTTGCTCTATAGCCCTTTCAGGAGAAAAAGTAAAGAAAAATGGAAGTAGAGAAATGAAATGAATGTCTGTTCATGGTAATATTGGTTATCATACTATTAGTACTATTATACTATAGTATGCTATAGTATACTATTAAAATCTTAGATTTCCCTACACTGTTACATTTTTCTCTTCTCAGTAGTGTGGCCAGGAGTGCTTTACTAAAATTTTAAATGGATATAACCTCTGTCTTTCAGAACATGCTAAATTATGCTTTGATTTTTAGACACAATTAATTTTCAGGGTGGTAAACTAACAAAGTTTTATTTGCTCATGCTTTATGCCCAACATGTTGAATAGAGAAATTTTAATTACGACTCTATCTGAGAGCTCCAGGACAACAAAACAGACCCCGTCTTGCACATGATGTGGTGCTGGAGAGAAAACACTACGTTAAAAATCTGCAACCAAACAGAAAGTGGCGTCCATCTTTTCTGCCTGTCATACTCCCTGCCTCTGTGCTTCTTATGCCTGGCTGGTTACAGAAACAAATGGTGACCGGAGTTAGTGTCTCTGCTTAACACAGCAGAGCTAGTTCAGTTCTTAAAATAACCTATAAATAACCTATCAAATCATGTCTGGAAGACCTTAGGACTTAAAATTTTAGTAGTTATCTTCAGTTTTGCTTTCTGTGATTTCAGCTGCCCAAGTTACACTGCCATCTCAATATATTAAGTAGAAATTTCCAGAAACGATAGTGCATGAACTTGCTGCACACATTCTTTGCAATGGGATGGAATTTCACTCTATCCCTCTCTGTCCCACCCCACGCTACCCATTCTTAGTCACAGTAGTTCCCCAAGTAGATACACTGTCATGGTATAGCATACTTGTTGTGTTCAGGATCCCTTACTTTGCTTAGCAGTTGCCCCAAGCACCATACTAATGATGCTGGCAATCAGGGTATACAAAAAGGAGACTGAAAAGTGCTTCCTTAAAGGTAAAAGGTAACGTTCTTAACGGGGAAAGAAATTAAAATCATATCCTGAGGTTGCTAAGATCTATGGTAAGAATAAACTTTCATGGAGTCATGAAGAGCAAAACAGAAATTTGTGCTAATTTTACTACCCCTACCTCACCAACACAGATTACAGCTATAATGTTCATTAAATGCCTAGCTAACATGCAAAAATCAGTATATAGTAGGTTTTGGCACTCTCTGTGACTTCAGGCATCCACTTGGTATCCTAGAATATGTCTCTTATAAGGAAAAAGGGACCACAAAAACTCAGAAGAATGCATTAAAACCACCTCAGAATATGCCTCCAGTCTATGCACTTAGATGGGAACATCATTATCTTCTACTTTAATGTAAGCTTCAAAAAAATATATGGGCACATTTTCATAAGATCAATTTTGAAAGTTTTTAAAACTTAAATGGTCTTAATTTCCTACCAGTCATATAACAGTGTGTGTGATTCTCATCGTTTATTATTTATGGTATCATTTATTTCCCATCATTTAATAATACTGTGTTATTTTGCTGGCCAGAATACCAAACTTTGTAGACTGTACAGCCTAAAGGTGCAAGGTTGCTGCTGCTGTGTTTGATCATGTTAGCAAAATTTAGCAGGGTTTCTGTGACTAGGGCTTCCCATGGAAAGAACAAGTTGACATTTCAGTTATTTTGAAGTAGAACTGATCATTTGAGCTCAAAGTAGTGGAAACCTCAACTTATGACTGGACTCAAATAGCAACAGGGAACCCAAGTAGATAGTACAGAAGATAAGTTTCTTTTAAAACAAATGAGAGAAAAATACAACTGAGTCTCAATGGAAACTACTTTGTTAGCTGTAAAGAAGGTGGAAACAATCTGATTTAAAGCTTTCCTCGCTGGTTTCAAAATCTGTTATTTGTACAGTACAAATTCACATTGCTTTTAGTGTATTGATAGAGTAGTATAAAGCTACTCTTTCATGACTTAACACCAGATGTACTTGATATACAGGATGTGTAACAGACAGGGTTGAGATGCATTCCCAGCTTCCAATGAACATTAAGGACCACTACAGTTTAGATGCCTCATGGGAAAAGTGTTTAGCTCTACTTCACTCTTATTTTGACTTTTCTCATTAAATAATTGTGTCACTGGGGTACCCCCTTAGAAAGGCAAAATGTCTACCAAAAATATTGTATTGTCAATTTTGAGTCTGAAGAACAGTTGAAATTTTAGAGAATTGAGTCTTAGATAAGATTTACAAAATGAGTAGGACACACCCACCCCTGAGACTACCCTCAGGCTACGTCTTCTCATGTCTCAGTGTACTATATCACCTCCAATAGCAAGGCCACATAAGTGGCACTTTACAAGATATACTCTGCACTCCCAAGTTCCTAAAACACAAATGACAAATAGAGTATTTGATATGTATAATGCACAGTGGAGAAAAAGGCTCTAAGAGAACTTCTATATGACTCTTCTATTTAATGCAGGCCTGCAACAGAATTTTACTTCTATTACACTTGCTCCTCACAGTTCTCTTATCCCCAGGTATTCACATGAAAGCTGAGATTCTTAGAAACAAAATATTCTACCCTTCAGGGTGAATTTTATAATCCTGCTTAGGTGAGGCACATAGGAAATCTGTTGGTTTATTGCATTTGGGGTATAGGTTGCCTCTGCAATGTTTTGAACATTCACTCCTGCAGGTTAGCACCTTCATTAGAAAACATCTCATGAGTGTGATATGAACTCAAATTTGAGCACACAGATTTGAATGTATAAAAAGGCACTTACAGAGCCAGATAATAGTCACATTCATAGGTCTGTGATTTTTCAACCTAGCTCTAGGCCAACATAATTTCACACAGTGTAACAGAACGAATAATAAAATTATTACCTAATCTTTAAGAAATTACAAGGCCAAATTTTGGAATTAATAATGTGCATTAGTGATACTTACTTCCCCCTAAACCGCAGGTTTAAGGTG
>RJWM01021852.1:0-34633 GCA_004363535.1 Dasyprocta punctata
TCTCTCTCTCTCTCTCTCTCTCTCTCTCTCTCTCAATTTATCCATGGGAGAGGGAGAAAGAGAGAGAAATTTATCTTCCCACTTCCTTTTCCCACTCAGTGGTCAAGGTTTATCTGTATGCAATTGTGCAAATTTGGGGTGTAAAGACCCATTTAGTTTCCAAGACAACTCATACCTCAGAAGCAATAGGGAAAACTCAGGACAGGATACATAAAGTCAGCTTTGGACTTGTAGCAAGGCATGATGATGTTGTGCCCTTAAAGTACAGAATGGCTTTGGAACAACCACTGTATTATCAACTCTTCACCTGTGATGGTGGCAGTTCGAGTGGGTAGCAATAGCAGAGCATCGGTTGCTATCACAATGTTGTGTCACAAATCACCTCCAAATCCAATGACCTAAAACAGTAAGTAGTTCCGCTTACATAAGTTGGGCTTAGGTGGGAAGGTCTGATTATGGTGCAAGCCAGCTGGATTTGGCCCTAGGCAGTGGGGACATGGATCAGCCCTAGACTAAACTGATAAAGGCAATGCGGGGTGTACTATTCACTTGGAAGATCACAAGTATTATCTATGAATACAATTCAAGTATCTTCCAACTTCATTTCTGTTAACAACCCAATGGCCAAATCAAACCAAATGCTGAAAGCAAGACCAAGTGGTAAAAAAGTATGTTTTAACCACTGTGGGGTTTTGGCACAGTTGTGGAAGAATCATTCTCTTATAAAAGAGTGAAAATTTTGAATCAATCATTAATTTACCACAAACAGACCTATTCTCATGACTGCAGCTTTTAGAGCAGCTCAAATCAGATGTTAAGGCAAATACTCAAATCTTGATGACACACTGAATGAATCCAGTAGCCTGAATATATCATATTTTCATTATCCATTCAAGTATCAGTGAACATGCAGGCTACACCATTTTGTACAATTATGCATTTCCATTCAGCCTACAAATTCCCAATGTCTCTACATCCGTATCAAGAATTCTTGTCTTTGAATTTTTGATAATGGTCATCCTAACAGATGTAAAGTGATTTATTATAATATGGTTATACAATTAAGAATGTATATGTTATGTTAAGTTTGTTGCCACAATAAATATCAGTCAATAAAAAAGAAATCATAGGAACCTGTTACTTCATGATAAATTTCAAATGGTGACCATGAAATCCTTAATGATGAGAAAACCAGGAAAGCTGAAACTTTTCATCTAAATCAATATAGATATTCATATGTCAAAACAGAAATGTTTTAGCACATTTGTCATATGCTTATTTTATTCTTCTGCTTTACCTCACTGTTATCTTTATTCCTTAAATGATTTTGTGCCCAATGTTGAATAAAAATCATTCATAATAATGTTTATATTCCTATTCCTAGTGTTGTTATCTAACTTTCTATTTTGACAGGGATTTATTTATTTTCAATCAAGATATACCTGTATGACAAGTTGCGAGACTGTATTAATGAATGATGTGCATGTTGCAGCATCTACTAGAGTCATTTCACAAGAGAGAAGCAAAAAAATGTACACACAAGTTTGGGAATTTTTCTCTCTTTCTTAAAATGATTAGAACACAACATTTAAAGTCCAGAATGATAAAAAGTAGATCCCTATATTTAATGGCAAAAAAGGCAGAAAAAGGAATTGATGAGAAATTCTCCTGAGCCCAAAATAAAAATGAACTGCTTAAGAAGCATTGCCTTACAGTATCTCAGCAGCAATTTTTAATAACATCACTGTTTCTTTTTCCTTTGCCATGTGGTCCTGGGCAAGTTGCAGATGCCCTGTGCCTGGGTTTTCCCATGCACACCTAGTGAAACTAGCAGTAGTAGTTTCTGCCACTGCTTTTTTATTCTGTAGAGTTTCAAGAAAGGATCAGCAGAATCCCTTAAAATTTTCATAGGTTGACTTGGTCTCCCCCCAGAAGTGTCAGTCTCTCCTCATGTTAACAAGTTGGCAGGATTTGGCAGGAGGCCTTGGCTTTCTGAGGACAGAAAACTTAGGGGAGCTCTGGGCTTTGCATTAGTAGTTAGGGACTCTGCAGAATCTCAGAACTCTCTGATAGCATCTTCCTTGAGAATCTCCATCCTCAATAAAAGCATGTTCTTCAATTCCTCAGGTGAGTTTTAAACCTTCAGGATGTTTTCTGTAAATCTGGTCACTTTGCAGAGAAACATGACTGCTCTGGAAGTAGGTTACCGTTTTGGGGACAAGAGTTACAATAACTATTAGGCTTTCTTTTTTTGTCTGCCCTATAGCAATGCTGCGGTTTTATTTATTTGGCTATTTTTTCACCAAGGTTTGCTTAATTTTCATTGTCTATTAGATTTTTTTGTCTCTTTCTTTGTTTTAATACAAATTACTATTAGAGTCCTACTTCAGAATCTGACTGGTATTTGGTCTTGCTTTATTGTGGTTATTGTGTCTTCCTCAAATAAAACTGTGATCGAAACTAGTTGCCCTTAGCATAATTTTTTTGCTCCTCCCTTGTCCCCTGCAATTTTATAAATAGAAGAATTTCTCATCGGTGACTTATGTTTTAATGAGCAAGTAAGTTAGCGTGTGTCACTGACATTTAAGGTCTTAGCTCTGTAGAAGTAAAGCTACCAAGGCAAAGTTTGGTCATGTTTATGAGAATTTTGTTTGGAACAGAAATTTTCTTAAATGTGATTGAAATTATGTCATATACACAACCTGTCATTCTGTTGAATTCATTTGATTATTGTATATAGACATCTCATCTCCCAAACTAAATCATAGGTTCTTTGAGCTCAGAGGTGATATCTGAAGAACCTGCTTTGGTAACTTCTATGGTTTGACTATGCCCTACCCCAGAAGTGTGTTTTGGAAACTCAGTCACTGGTAGAACAGTGTTAAGACTATGGGACTGCAAGAGATGAACAAATCCTGAGGACTCTGCCCTCCCAAATGGTTTAATGCTATCATCCTGAGAGTTAATTCTTTGCAAAAGGATGTGTATGCTTCCCTACTCTTTCTCTTTCACCCTTTCTCTTTCTGGCCCTCTCTTCCCTTTCTACATGTAAGGATGCACACCAAAGTCCCTCAATCTTGAATTTCCAATCCCTAATAATATTAGCCATTAAATGTTTGTGCATTATAAATTACCCAGGATCAGGCATTCTGTAATAGCAGTATGAACTTAACTAAAACAATCTTTGAGCAAAGGTTTAGAACTAAGAATACGCTCGCATACTTATTCATGATTTCAAATTAAGAAACTAGCATAGCGCACCACTATCTATGTGAGTGAATGAACATGACTTCAAATCCAGAACTGATAAGCTACATTCTATCTATGGAGATTTCATACTACATTTGTGGGACCAGGAAATCCTGGTCACACCCTTGTTGTTGATACCATTTGAAATTTCTGAGCAGATTTCCAACTCTAAGCTAAATCGTAAAAATTTCATGAGCACATTTTAAAATCAACTGTCTAAATTTGTATTTTAGGGTCCTACAACATACAAAATGTTACATTAAATCTTTTTATGTACTTCACATCATTTAATTAGTCTCTTATGTTCTGATGTAAAGGTATCACCTATCACTGGAAAAGAATAATAAAATTTTAGGTATAGAGAAATTAGCGAAGTAATACATATAAGAAATAACATGGAAAGCACAGAGAAGAAATTTGTCTTGAACTCTGGATTAACAAGGTGTTTTTAAATTGCAAAAAGTAGAGATTTAAGTCAACTACATTAATTAAAATAATGGGATTTGTCTAATGATATAATTGGAGAGTTCAAGGAACTTGGAAATGGTTGTTACAGAGATTTTTATAATTACATGAAGTTCTTGTCCCTTTAGTAATCTATGGATTTCTTGTTGTATGGGCAGCTTCAACTTCAGGCAAGCATTATTATAGGAAGCTCAAGCTTTACATTGTGTTTCAAATTGTGGTCTTGCATAGAAGAAACAACTTTGTCTGCACCAATATTCATATGAATTCCTGAGACTAACTATGATGAATGCTTGTCCAAGCTTGACACTTTCATGAGTGAGTTGGAACTTTGTGACTTACTTCCCAAAGAATCACAAGGAGTGGATTTTTTTCCCAAAAGTATTTTGGGAAATCAACTAGAAAGAAAAGTCCATTATATCACTGAATTTGTATGTCCTTAAGTTTTACAGGTTTGAAAAAGATCAATAATTTACACTAATTGTAAACAGTAGGCATATGCTAAGAAAATATTCTATATAATGAAATCTTTTCAATATATTGTCAGCTTCTAAGAAATAAAGTATTGTTACAGAAAAGTAGTATTATACCAAAGCCTTATAATGGTTCTCTCGGACTTAATGCCTGCCAAATCTGTGGCATGCTAAAATTTTTATGTGTTATGCAACTTATATCTGTAATATGCTGAATTTATACGTTTTGATAATGGTTTTAAAATTTATTCTATTTCAGGATGAGTTCAGAATATAATAAAATATTCAATATAAAATGTTCTAACTAAGGACTAGGCAATAGATTTCCTATAAAGGGTTAGCTAGTAAATATTTTAATGCCATGAGTCATAAAGAGTTCTATTAGAGCCATTAACTCTGCCACTGAAGCCCAAGAAAAGTAACACACATGTAAATGAATGAGGGTGGCTGTATTCCAATAAAACTTTATTTACAAAAGCAGGTGGTAGACTGAACTTGGTCCATAAGCTATAGTTTCCAAGTTAGTGACCCTTCAGTATTTATCATATGCCTAGACTAAATATTCAGAGAACCATGGCCTGAATTGAAAAATCTACTATAATCATTTAAAGCAAGTCAATTAATTTACTCTCCATTTTTATTTAGTACACAGATTTATACTCTTCCTACAAAGTAATAACAACAATAGCTAACATTTTTATAGGTTACACTTACATGATAGTCTTGTCTTAGTCTAGTTGGGCTGATAAAGCAGAATGCAGCAGACTGGGTAAATTATAGAGCACAGTAGGCTGCAAAGTTCAAGATCAAGGCCCTGCAGTCCTGGTGTCAGATGAGGGTTGCTCTGTTTCAAGATATATAAATACATATATATATGTATTTTGAGAGGGGAAGAATGCTATCTTCACATGCCAGAAGAGCAGAGGAAGACAAACTTACTCTCCCTTTAAAACAGAATTAATTCGTGTTCTTCATATAAGTAGAAGGTAGAATGGTGGTTTACCACAGAATGTGAAGCATGGGGTTGGAGTGGGGGGATGAAAAAGGTTGGTCAAGGGGCACACAGCAAGCAGGTAGACAGAAGGAACAAGTTCTAGTGTTCTGCAGCACAGGATGGTTATGGTTAATAATAATGTACTGTATACTTCAAAGTAACTAAAAGAGGGGATTTTGAATAACTGAAAAACCAAATAACTCAATTTAAAAATGGGCAAAGCATGTGTATAAACATTTCTCTAAAGAAGGCACAAAAATGGCCATTAAGCATACACAAAAGTGGTTGGCACCCATAATTACCAGAGAAATGCAACTCGAAGTCACATTGAGGTATCACCTCACTGTAATTAGGCTGGCTGTTATCAAACAGCAAACAAAACAAAATTACAGGTACTGGTGAGGATGTGAAGTAATGAGAAGCTTATGAGACTGTAAAATGGTGTAGTTAGGATTGAAAACAGTGTAAAAGTTCTCTAAAAAATTATAAATACAATTACTATGTCCCAAAAAATTAAAAACTAAATCCTAAAGAATTATTCATATACCCTTTTTCACTGCAGCATTGTTCATAGCAAGATGTAAAAGCAATCTTAACTGCTATTAATAAATGGATAAAGAAAATGTGAGATATCTATAGATAGGTAGATAGATAGATAGATATAGTGGAAATTTATTAAACCCTAAAAAATGAAATTCTGTCATATACTAAAACTTGGAAAACCCTCAAAGACACTATGCTAGGTAAAATAAACCTGTCATGAAAATTACACTGCATTATTCTACTTGTTTGAGACACCTATAGTCAATATATTGGAATACAAAGCGAAATGTAATTATTGATAACAGGGCTTAAAGTGGGGGATTTGTTCAATGAATATAAAGTTTTAGTTTTGCAAGATGAGAAGGCTTTAGAGATTTGTTGCACAATATACACTTAGTTAACAATATGTACTCCACACTTAAGGTTTAAAATGGTAAATTTTATGTTCTGTGCTTTTTAGCACAATAATATGTCATCAAGAAATAATTGTGTGGTAATAAAGTTACCAATTGTCAAATTTCTCTGGAGAGCTAGGAGTATTAAAGCAAATTAGGAGCCTGTTTAGTTTTAACACATTTCTGTGTTTTAATCTATGGGTTACATACACATTTACACATGAAATATTTACTGAATTGTACTTGAACCCCTGATTTATAAAGGTACCATGTGCTAACCATTGCACCTGTGGAGCAACTACACCCCTGGTTTATGTAATTCAATATTTCTACTTTTTCTCCTTAATTAAAACATTAATGATTTTGAAAACAAAATAATGAAGAAGCTTTTTAAAGTTTAGTAAATAAAATTCAAACATACATTAATAGAATTATATACCAGAATCATGGATTTATTGAAAGTATTTTAGGTTAGATCACCCAAGGTAATCCACCAAACTAACAGTGAGAAATTACACTCAAATAATCTATCAATTGATGTAGAGAAATCATCTGACAAAATATATTATTTATCATGACAAAAACTCCCAGAAAACCATGAATGTTGGGTAATTTCTGCAACTTGATAATAACAATTACATCTACTACAGATGACATCACTGTATTACAAAACAACCTCACTTAAAGAGTTTGTGGCAAAAGCTTTGACATAAATAATGGTGAGAAGAAGAATCTGTAGGAATAATGCCAAAGGGAGTTGATCATAAATACTGTACTCAGTTTCAAAACGATGCCTCCCTCAGAGATGGTGATGAACCAGTCTGAAACAATTATACTACATATATTCTGTAATAATTAAGTAAATAGATGCAAATTTGTGGAAGCAAAGTCTCTCTTATTGTGAATGTGAGAGGTGATAAATAAGAAGGAAGGTTGAAATGATCTTCCATTAATCAAGATCAAGTTGGAGATATCACTTGATATTATATTTAGTTTAATATAGATACAAGCAGAGTTAGATGACAGATACAGATATTCACTTAAACATGGTCTCATGATATACATATATTTTCTTGCTCTGTTATCTTGAAAGACCTGAAACAAGGACACCCAAGTATCAGCAAAGTATCAGCAAGTAAATTTAGATTTTTAATGTTTAATGTCATTCTGCAATAAAAAGGGCAAAAAATTTTAGAGTTGCCTGACTCTAGGACTATCATATATTTTATATATACATAATACATATATATATATATATACGTGTATACATATATGCATTATAGTGTTAGAAACTAAGGCAGTTCTAAGCACATCACACACACACACACACACACACACACACACACACACAGAGTCCATCACTTCAAAGGGCACAGAAGCAAATCAAGAAAGTTTGCAGTGGTCAACTCTGGAATTATTTAAGTAATAAAATAAATTAATATTGATCATAATTTCAAGCATTCCATGCAGTAGAAAGAAAGAAATGAGAATAGTTTAATGTGCTATGCCAAAAAAAAATTCCAAAATAATTTATCTATTCTGTTCTCAAGGCAACTCTACACTCTTAAAGTGTGAGTTACACATTACAAATCTCTTTCAAAGATTATAGGAAGAAAGGGGGGAGCCTGCACAGCAGAGAAACCTGACAAACACTGCCTCCATCAGGTGAGCAAGATTAGTTTAGCAATGTCATGCAGATAGTGTATATCGCACTGTGATAAAATGAGAAACACCATTCACTTCTGCTGTCATCCTAATTTCACAAACTTAGTCTAAGACTGAGACAAACATCAGGTAAATCCTAACTGAGTAACATCCCACAAAATATCTGACCAGTACAGCACTCATCAGTACTGCCAAGGTAATTGAAATCAGAGAAAAACTGATTAATTCACAATCTAGAGCAATACAGGAAGACATGGTGACTAACTGTAATGTGACATGCCGAATATGGTCCTGGGACAGAAATAAAAGATATTAGACAAAATCTTAGGAAATTTGAATAAAGTATAGGTTTAGGTTAACACTGCATCATATTAGTTCATTGCTTATGACAAATATATCATAAATGTATGATGTTAATTAGAGGAAAAACGAATGGCAGTATATGAAAACTGAAAACTCTCTCTACTACTTTTGTGGGGTTTCTGTACATCTAAAACTATTCTAAAATTTAAAATGCATTCATTAAAAAAACAGTAATTAAAGGAGTTGACAATATATGATAAAATTAATGGACTTGAAAGTTAGATTAGAGCAAAATCAAAATGAACATTACAAATTTATTTAGAAAATAATGTACAGGAGAACAGAACTCAATCCAACCAATGTGACAAGTTGATGTCTAGGGCATCATATTGCTTGTTGGTGACTTGGATGACCTGGTGCCCTCTGAATCTGAGGTTGTAGCTTAAGCTTAGTGACCTCAGCTGTAAAATGACAGTGATGCCTGTGTCTGTCCCACAGAGCTGTGATTACCAAGTGCCTGGGAGGAGCACAGAGCCACTGTCCTTGAGCGACTTCTAATCACCTCACTTGTTCTTTCTTCCTCTTGCCTCCTCCTTTATGATACTCATTCCTCTTTGTAATACTCTCTAAAATGTATTTCCTATATTATTTTTATTTTTAGAATAATTTGAAAACATTAACAACTTAAATATACAATAATATTTGTTGATTCTCAAAAGTATTCTATCGATCTAACAGATCCACATATACTGGATGGTTAAAATTATTTTACATTAAAATAAGAAGACTAATCTTGGGTATAAAATTCACAACAGGAGGCTGAGGCACACTTCAAGGCTAGTCCAGGAGGTTTCCTGCTGGTGTTGTGACATCCCTGTGCTACTGTACAGGTCCTGTTAAAGTCTTGCTTTAGCAGTCATGTAGATATGCTCATGCTGTATTTCTCAGGTAATACGGCCTCAGAAGTTCCTGTGAATCTACTCAGGATTCTTGAGTAGTGTGGACAGAGCAGTTACTTTAAACAAAGAACAATAAACATTGGGAGTTGTCAGCCCAGAGACCAGAAGCCAACAAGAGTCAGCAACAGAGAGCAGCAACTGGAAGGGCCAGCCATGGTCCGGAACAAACTGATATTTTATAGATGTCACTGGCAGCAGAAGAGACCGGTATCTGGAAGACTGTCAAGATGGTGTCTGACATAAGCTGGAATGAAATGCTGAAAGCTGGCACTGGCAGAGATCAGCAGCCAACAGTGTCAACTATTGGCATCCAGCATTAACTGGTGTCAACTGGTGGCATCAGACTTGCTACCAGAGCTGTACTTTGCTGATTTATATTTCTATCTCAGTTGAGCAAAAGAACCCCAAAAAGGCTGGCAACAGAAAAGTAACTGAGATACAAACTCTACATAACCCCGTCTATGCTACCAGCCAATTTAATCATTGTTACACATAACAGATTTGAGATGTAGAGTACAAATTTTGAATAAACACCTTTTTAACTTTTCTGTAATAAAATTATCTTTGGTGTTCCAGGCATGGTGATTCACAGGAGGCAGAGGCAGGTGGCCATGAGTTCAGAGCCACTTTGGGCAACTTAGCAAGACCTTGTCTTAACACAAAATTATAAAATGGCTGGGGATGTAGCTCAGTGATAGAGCATGAGAACCTGGCTTCAATACCAGTTCCACAGGGAAAGAAAAAGGATTTGGTGAGAGTTCACTTGTGAATGAATACCTGCAGAGACAGGAAGGGGTATAGAAAGAGGGGTGGGAGGCGTGGAAGAGAAGAGAAAGTAAAAATGATGCAATGCAAAGTACATGTACCAGTTCCCCAAGATGAATGTAATCATTATGCATTGCAGTCATATACTAATAAAAGAGAAACTAAGAAAATCTATACTTGATTGTGTGTAACCAAAGAAGAGCAAGAAGGTCTCAGAAGATGGTTCGAAATTCTGATCTTCTAGGCAGCCAAATAATGCTACTAGCTGGTGTGATGACAAAGATAAACCGTTGGATGGCAAACCATGGGGGAAAAGCAGCAGAGTCTAAATCATAGTTTTGCTATTTAGGATTTAGGCTCAAAACAAGAAAGGGCGATTGAAATACTTGTGTTCAGCTCATCATTTTGCTTTCAGTGCAATTCTTCAGATTGATAAATGACATCTTCCTGATGGCAAGTGGGAGCTTTGGAGAAAATAGCAAGCTCTGAACCAGATAGATTTAGGCTTCTTTTGAGTTCCAATTTCCAATAGTTGCTTTGCATGATGCAAGTGATAGCACTTTAATCTCTCAGACGTAATTTTCTCACCTACAAAACCCTAGTAATTCCTACTACAAAGGACTGTTGTGTGCATGAGAAGTAATTAGATCATGTATATTGCAGAGCTCAAGCTGAGCTCATACTGATAATACAAGGTAATTCTTACAGTCCTTTCTCTCTTTGAAGCACTCATGCAAGATAAAACACTCCAAAACTGTCTATAAATCTTAAAATCTTTCTGGGAAACACTTCAGATTTCCTTTACCTCTCTAGTAAGACATAGGTTTCTTAAATCTAAAACTCCCCAAAATTTCATTCAAGGAATGATGAATATTTTTCTTAAGTAATTATTGAGAGATCGTACAACATACAGCATTGTGCTAGTCATAGAAGATTAGCAAAATCATTTAGAATATTAATTATCATAACAGATTCTATATTTTACTATCTCTAAGGCTTTTATCATTCTTCCCAACAATCTGATTGCTAAGCAGACAGGGGTCCTCAGAGAGTCTAAATAACTGGCACTGGTCATGGTGGCAGAATTTGGAAACGATGGTACTAGAACTAGAGCCCAGAATTACAGTTACATTTTTATTATTCAAGTACGCATTTAATTTCAATTAGAAAGACAATTGATAAACATGTGGATCAGATTTCTGACTGAGACTAAAGAGAAAGAATAAGATCTGATCTATGTTGCCAAATAAAATGCCACTTATGTGCCTCTGGCATATGGTAACTGACTCTAGGAATGAGGAAAAAATGCCCTTGAAAAATGAGAAATTAATAAAGGCAGGATGTATGACAGGAAATAGCAGGTACAATTGCTTGAATTTTTCTATTCTGTTTGTTTTTACTTCTGACATTTTCTACATGTGTTTACAATTAGAGGCTGTTTGCTTGGCAAGCTAGGTAACTAATGATGTTCTCTAAAGGTGACAATTAGCATTTTTTGGAAATATGCCAAGTATTATTAATGCAGATTGATGCCAGAAATTGTACTGCTTCTCCAGAACTGAAGCCAGGCAGAAAACACAGCCCTCCTGTCAGGGGGAGGGTCTCTCTTCTACACACAGTTCTCTATTTATTAATGGAGACATTATCCTCAAGGTGAATAGCTTTATCAGATGGACCCCAATACATACTATCATTTCAGAAGAGCAGAATTTTATTCCTATGGAAGTTGCTGCTGTTAGCTATTATCTTTATAATCCTAGGTTAAAAATTCATGAAACACAGACTACGTATTTGATTTACATTTTGTCACGTTTCACTGCAAGGATGGACAAGGGTCTACTATCTGATGCCTGACATGGAGTAGAATATTAAACAAGCAAAACAGAAACCTGTTTTTACCAAGTAATTCAAATCAAAATGGTCCCAATTTTCCTAATTTGAAGAAAGAATGATATCTACTCTTTAGATTGTTCCTTTGTGTGTGTGTGTGTGTGTGTGTGTGTGTGTGAATGCATGTGTGTTTTACTAGGATTGAACCAGGGCCTCACAGAGGCTGGACAAGCACCGTACTACAGAGCCACATCACTAGTCCTCTTTTTCTTTTGCAAGGGCATCTCACTAAAATGTGTGAATGTTTGGGGGGGAACTGGTAGTTTGAGGCTGGCCTTAAACTTGTGATTTTCTGTCCTCAACTTCCCAAGAAACTGCCATTCCCAAGAATAACAGGTGAGTGCCACCATGACCAGTAAGAGGGCTGAATTTCTGCTGATTGATATTGGTGATGTGTCACCATGACTGAAACTGTATTTGTCACTACAGCACAGAAAATCTGCAATTAACATTAAATCCAAGTTTTTAATTTTGTTTAGAAGTGGCAATCCATTTTTTTTTATTTATTTTTTATTTTTTTATTTTTTTATTTTTTGGCGGCACCAGGGATTGAACTCACAGCCTTGCGCCTGCCAGACAGGCACTTAAGCTGCTGAGCCAAACTCCCGGCCCTGGTTTTTTGAAGCAGGGTCGCACTATGTAGCTCAGGCCGGCCTTGCACTCGCGTTGTAGCCCAGGCCGGCCTCGGCAATCCATTTTTGGTATACATCATTTCTTGCACATTGCTCAAAATGATAATTTTAAACCTCTCACTGCTTTAAACTACCAGTTCCCACCCAAACATTCACACATGAAAGAACTGTGGTAGATGGAGCTAATGAAGTGTGAATGAGTACTCCATGTCCCTGCCTTTCCATGTCTGTGCATCTTAAGTTCTTTTTCAGTTTTTATCAGAAGAAGCAGCCTACCTTCAAGTTCGCCTAGCTTCCTAGGCCTTTGTCTACATTCCCTCATGCCTCCTTTTCATTCCACCCCTTAATTCCTTCTGAGTTTTCTCCCACTGAGTCATTCCAAAGTGTATTCAAATTTGCAAACTCTTACAGAGAAACATGGAGAGAATGAAACAACTGCACCTTCTTGTTATGCTTCTGTTATCCCAAAAATTTACATTCTTTATCCTTTTGTAGTAAATATATATATATATATATGTGTGTGTGTGTGTGTGTGTATGTGTGTATGTATATATATATGTATATATTTTATGGATGTCAGTGGCCTAGAGAGTTTATTTCTATAAAGTTCTACATCTTACATAAAATTAAAAATTCTATCAAATGCTGGTCTTTTGAAAGGCATTGTAGGAATTAGTATAAGAAAAAATAAATAAAGCACTAGGTTCCTTCTCAAACAGTTTCTAGAATACAAATGTAGTAGAAACAAAGACGCAACCATTAATCCTAACTGCAAGGTTGTCTTTCTAGACTTGATTGTACTTCATTGCTGTCTGCTTGTGCTTGACTTCCACGAGATGACATATTTTATGTGTCAGTTAAAAATAAGAAACTGTGGGACAAAAAATAAAAACTAAATTAAAAAGAAGTAGATATTGATGATATTTTGGATTTCTGAAGGATCTGTTGTGGTTTCACCTTTTTCATTCTTAATTGCATGGACTTGAGTCTTTTCTTTCCTTTTTTTGATAAGGTTGGCTAGGGACTTGTCTATTTTATTTAATATTTCAAAGAAGCAACTCTTCCATTCATTAATTCTTTGTGGTTTTTTTAGTCTTAATTGCATTAATTTCTGTTCTGATCTTTATAATTTTCTCCCTCATATGAGCTTTGGGCTTGACTGTTCTTCTTTTCCTAGAAGTTTGAGATTCAAGACTACATTATTTATTTGAGCTTGTTCTGCTTTCCTGATGTGAGAATCCATTGTTCTAAATTTTCCTTGTTGGGCCACTTTCATTGCATTCTATAAGTTCTGGGATGTTTTATCAGCATTATCATTTAACTGTAGAAACTTTCTAAATTCTTTAATTTCATCTGTGACCCACTGGTTTCATAGTTTGTAATAGCAAAATCTTGGAAACAGCCCAAATGCCCATTGACCAATGATTTAGTTTTTGTTTTTTCTCTCACAGTTTCTTATTTTTAACTGACACATAAAATAAGCCATCTCATGGAAGTCAAGCACAAGCAGACAGCAATGAAGTACAATCAAGTCTAGAAAGACAATCTTGCAGTTAGGATCAATGGCTGAATCTTCATTTCTACTACATTTGTATTCTAGAAACTGTTTGAGAAGGAACCTAGTGTTGTCTTTTGACATCTGGAAGTGTTGCCCCTGTACCCTGCCACCCTGCCTTGTAGCCAGCTAATTATAGACTGAAACCTCCACAAACTGTGAGCTAAATAAACCTTTATTCCTTCATTTTGGGCATCAGGTATTTTGTCTCAGCACTGAGAGAAAAGTAACCAAAACACTTTCCCTCCTTTCAACCTTTCTTCCCCTCCTTATTCACAAAAGCTTTGCTTCCATTTTCCTTCCTTTCTCATTTTTTTCTTTTCCCTTCTTTCTCTTTCCCCTCCCTTCTCCCTAGTCTGCCTTCCCATTTGAATATTTTCTTCTTATTTCACAATATCTATTATAAACTATGGTCCTTATTTACACTTTTGTTTCTCACACTAGGGAAACAATGCAATGTTTACACATGTGTGTGTTATTTATTTCACATAAGAATATGGTCTCAGGGTCTATCCATTTACCTAGAAATGTCTCAAGTTTATCCTTCTTTGACTTTGAAAACCTTTAGTAACTCGTTCCCTTGGTGCTGCTACAAATATCCATTTTCAGGACCATGGGAGAGAAATAAAGAGTCGAAACACTAGGACTACATTTCCCACCAATAAAGTATGAAAACTTTGCTCAATTACTTTGCATTTTCATCTGTCTTCTATGTGACAAGATCTAGAACTTTTAACATTTCATGATTTCTAAGGATTGCGGCAAAAAGTTTACTTTGCGTCAGGCATGGTGGCGCACGCCTTTAATCCCAGCACTCAGGAGACTGAGGTAGGAGAAGCATTGTGAGTTTGAGGCTGGCTTGGGCTGCAATGTGAGCAAGGCTGGTCTGAACTACATAGTGCAACCCTGTCTCAAAGAACTAGGGTGGAGAGTTTGGCTCAGTGGCTCAAGCGCCTGCCTGGTGGGCGCGAGGTTGAGAGTTCGATCAAAAGGGATATGTGAATTTAAAACATTGTGATATAGCATTTTTTGGAATCAAGTAGATCTAGGTGTGAGTCTTGCATGGGTCACTCACTAACTAAACCGATCAGAGTAGTTACTTAGAATTTCTGAACCTCAGTTTCCTCATAATGTGAGAATTGTATTTGTGTTACTTAGAGGGTATAATGGGGATTCAACTACACAACAAATGCTATGCCACAGTTTCTCCCTACTGGGTATGCATACAAAACAATTAAAATCAGTATGTCAAAGTAACCTTTTGAACTCCCATATTTATTGCAGAGCCATTTGCAATAGCCAAGAAATGGAATCAATCTAAGTGCTCATGAACTGATGAATAAAGAAAATGTGGTAGATATACATGACCAAATATTATTCTGTCATTTACACAACTGTGGAAACGTAGATCATTAAGTTACATTAGCTAGGAATAGAAAAATTAGTACATTATTTCACTCATATGTGTAATCTTAAAAATTTGATCTTATACAAGCTTAGAATAGAATAGTGCTTACCAGAGGAAGAGAAGATTTGAAGAGGGGGAGGTATGAAGAAAGACTGGTTATGAAATGCTAATTTCTAGTTAGATGAGAGAAAAAAGCTATGGTATTCTATTGCATAGCATCATATATATAATAATAATAATATATTTCACACTTTTTAGAAAGCTTGAATTAAGAATTCAAATGTTTTCCCCATAATGAAATGACTGCTTAAAGAGATACATATATGTTTGCCTGGGTTTGAAGATAACAGTGTATACATATATGAATGCATCACATGGTACTCCATGAAGGTGTACAATTTCAGTTGAAACATCTCTGTGGACTAGAAGTGAAGCTCACTGGTAGACTATTTGCCCAGTTCACACAAAATTGAGTGTGACTCTCAGAGCTGAAAAAATGAAAACAACAAATGGAAAGAGTGAGAGGGAAAAGGAGAGAGAGAGGGAAAGGAAAAAAAGATGGGAAGCCACAGGACCAAGGAGGTGTTGTACAGTTGCACTTTTCTTCCCCTTGCTCCATGCTGTATTTTCTTACCCAGTTGTGACCTAACAAGGGCCAATTTTAGAAGAGTTTACCAAACGCTTAGTTTTACTGTTCTGTAAGTTCTAGTTTAAAAGAAATATTCTGTGAAACTGCAATACTAGAGTTTTGGTTGCTTTTATTCATAGCATTAAGCAAAATAATAATTAAAACCATTCAAATATCTGAGTCTGAGTTTTCCTGTGTAACGCAGGGGTAATAACATCTCCCCCAATTATAAATAAATGACGCATGTAGTATTTCATCAAGCTGGAATAACTTTAAAAGCAAAAGTGAGCACTATTTATAATCAGCCCAAGACATCAGGCTACAGCCACAACAATAAGGTTATGATAGCAGCAAATGAGAGGTATATGAACTTCTGCAGCACTATACCACCTGTCTGTGGGGTGATAGATTTTCTGCTAACTGAACAAAAAGTCCAATTTTTATGCACTATCCTTATCATATTTTTCCAGCCCTCAACTTCTTTTGGAACAAGTTATTTTTAGAAGTCAGTGATTATGGCTGAATGTGAAGTCGTCATCATACTTCAGCAGCAGGGCATCAGATTCTATAGCATGCACATATATATGCATACATAAATGATTCTATATGTATCTATGTATATGATTCTCTCTCTTTCCATATGTATATTGAAACAAGCCAAAAAAGCAAAACCTCTTTTAATAATAAGCATCCATGTAAAAGATAAAAGTGCACACCATGTGAAATAAGTCTATATTTCAATTACAAATTTTTAAATGCTCAAGGAGTTACAGTTATAATTTTCTTCTCTAGCACCTTTATCAGACTTTTTTCAATTTTAACCAAAATCATTTTAGTTTGTAGCATCAGTGAGTCAGTATAATTTGTAACACTTCAAGTGCTCTTCATCACTGAACAATTATTATCAAATTCAATTAAATGTAGAATAGATCGTGGTTATAGAGAATGTGAGTCACCCTTGAATCACAAGGCAGCCTTTTTTATAAGCTAAATGACGATTTCAAGAGGAATACCATGGATAGGGAAGTTTTAACCTGATAAGATGAGGAAGGACATAGCCTGAACAGATTTCAGTAAAGGTTATGCTGAAAGATAACTAGCTGAAAGCACTATAGTTCATGAAATTATGGCTGAGGAGGCAGCATTCTCTCAAGTTGTTGCAGTTGTTAGAGGCAATTTTCAAAGAAATTGTATTACTGTTGATTTTAAAAGAAAAGACAGCAAAAGATGACTTCCTGTTTTTCCTTTTAGCAACTGGTACACCGCTGAAAGGGAAGAATCAAATTGAGAACAAGCCTGATACATTGCATGTGCTTCCTCTCTGCAGGTAGAGTTTTCTGTAATTTAACCACTCATTTTTTAAAAAGGTCAACAGCTGTTTTGCTTACTTTGTGAATAACTGGTACTGTCCTAGGTACTGGGGTATACAGACAAATGAAATAAACAAAAATTTCTCTTTTCATGGCATACACAGTACAAGAAGATAGAAATTAAATAAAAGAACTGAAGAAATTACATATTGTGTTTATGTGTGATTTAAGAACTGAGGGAACATGCAGTAGAAACAGTGACTGGAGAGAGTGAGTCAGCACTCCAAGCTTTAAATGGAAGGATATAAAGACCACTTTAAAAACATTCTTGTGAATAATACAATACATGGCAAAATGGATACTTACAAAAGATAGTGGTAAAGCACACAGTCTACAAATTAATCCAGGGATGTCCTGACATCCAGACAATGTAACAGGTAAAAGAAACATCAACTCTCCAGACCAGCATTTCTTGAAGTGTGGACCAGACCTGCACCATCACACAGAAGGTGCACTTTAAGATGCAGTTTCCTCACTTTACACCCAGGACATCTGTCATGGGACCTGGAGATGTATCCACGTACCATACTTTTGGCGTGATTCTGAGGCATTCTAATACATGTATTGGAGTATTAAAACATTCAATGTAAAATCCTCAAGACTCAAGCAAAAAGTCACCCATTTACTTGTTAATCAAATATTTTCTAAATGCCTGAATGTCTCTTCCCTGTGCTTACATGTGTAACAACAGGGCTGAGAACACAGGTCCATGTCTCCAACTGATTCTGGTCATATTAGGGTAACTAATATAAATAAGCCAACAAAAGAATATAAAAGGGGTTTGTGATAGTATTATGAATTTATTTCCAGGTTAGAAAGAGAAAGTTGAGGAAATTGCTGGTTTTTCTCTAATTTTGTGCCTTCAGAAATAATCTGTATGTGCTCTTGAATTTGTATACTCTGCTCAAGTTAGTTTCTTAATGGTCTCAATAGATCCTTAACACTGTGACCAGTGATGTGTTCATGTAAAAACAATTTTTTGTATTTGCAGGAATTTCCAAGGCATTGACAGAGATAGTCTCATTTAATTATTCCTTAATTTGATAAAATTTATTGAGACCTACTTCAGGCAAGTGTTCAAAATCTAAAGGAAGAAACACAAAAGTTAGTAGATTGGCTCCATGAAATGTAACTGCATGTTTTAGAATTACAAGTTAAGGTAGCTAACTCTGCCAGGAGTCCTGGAGATATTTTTCACAAATGAGATGACTGACACTTGGGTTAGGACTTAAAGGATGAATAAGACTTTGACATGTAGAAGGAAAGGCAAGAGTGTTCACAAAAGACAACACAGAACATACAGACACACAAACACAAACAGAATTTTTATTCACATTACCATATTTCTATGCAAAAACCACCTGACTTCTTTCTTTTCTCTAACTAGACAATGTTGATCATCATCGGACAACAAAGAAATAACCAAGAAATACTGAAGAAAAACTAAGCTGGCATTAACTTCCTGTCATGTAAAGAGTTTTTATTAAAAACATCAGATTTGCCTCTTTATCTGAGTCATTTCTTCCTTCCCTTCTTTCTTTTCAAATTGACTGGAGACTGAATGGCCCACAGGAGAAGTTCCAGGATGGTGTGTGGCAGGGCAGGGGCGGCCCTAGGGTTCTCACTCACTGGTGCTATCAGCTGAAGCATGGGGAGACTGCACGCTGCACTGCCTGTGTGCTCTGGCCCCCGGCCCTCCTTGGTTCCTCTGTGCGCACTGGCGTGGGTCCGCGCTTGCATTCTGTTTTCCATGCTTTTCATTGTTGAACTGGGCGGGCTACCCTGAGACCCTTCGCTAAGAGCACCCTGTAGCCCTACCTCAGTGAACCCTTCTGCAAATAGCTCTCAGCTCAGTAACAGTGTTCCCTGAGGAGAATTACTTCAGCCCTGTGCCTCAGCTTTTCCTTTGTTAAGTGAGGCTAACAGTAGAACTCCACAAACTGTGATGACGTGGATAAAATGAGTCGGTAAATATACTGCACTTAGAAGGTTTCCTGGCATGTTGGAAACAATAAATTAGACTCTGTTACTGTTATTAGTTGATCATACCCTCCCTAACCTTGATGATATGGCAACTTCTAGGTCCTATCTCTCTTAAGCAAAGGACCTTAGGTCCATGAGTACTGCTAAAGGTTTACCTGCAAACCTATGTGCCTGCCAATGGTAATCCTTCTGGCTGGCAGTCGTATGATGTGTTTTATTTCTAGAACAGCAAAAGGTACATGAAACACTAACTCTGTCTTTCCCTTCTGCTTCACATAAATCTGGGGTCGGATGTCATAATCAATTCTTTTTCACCTTGAAAAGTTGTTTCTTTCATTTATAACCTGAGACTTCCATGTGCCTTGGCAGAAAATATTATGTTCATGATTTCCAGGACTATTCTGTGTGTCAACAGGAGTGCAAATGTTTCTTAAATAATATTTTATGGAGCTGGGGATATAGCTCAGAGTGACTGCTTAGTGCATGCAAGCTCCAGCAATATAAAATAAAATAAAATAAAATAGCTTTCATTCTAAAGCCTGCCTTTCAGATACATTACTTTCCTATGAACTCCTCAAATCAAACTTTGTGTGTCAAGGATTGAACACTGATGATATCTCTTTATCCTCTTGATATAACAACCCTCATCACCTCTAAGACAAACTAAAATTTAATTGTGATAAACACCAGGTATGGTGGTACGTGCCTATAATCCCAGAACTTGGGAGGCAGAAGCAGGGGGATCACCATGAGTTTGAGGCCAGCCTGGGCTACACAGTGAGTTCAAGGCCACCCTGAACTACACAGCAAACCCTGTCTCAAAAACAATAATAATTAATAATAATAATGATAAAGTCATGCACAGTAAAACTTAAATAAGATGTGGAACATATATTTCAAAAATATTCCCCCACTTCCTCCATCAGTAGTAAAGAGTTTAATATATTCAAAAATCAGCACATTGTGATTAATTTGGTGTTAGATGTATAGAATTTGTGTGTGTGTGTTTGTGTGTGTGTGTGTGTGTGTGTTGGGGAGGGGATGAGCCAGGGTAGAAGGAGAGGTAGCCCAAAACAGTAACAGATAAAGCTAATTTCAACCAGATTGAGAGAAACTCTATATCTCAAGCTAAGGAAATTTTGTTTCTTTTAGATAAAACAATGACACTAAACATTAAGTAATATATGCATTTGTATGTTTACTCCATGTATTAAGAAATTAAAGCTCTAAGATATTGAGTTCTCAACTGTATTGTCAACATCATTGTCAGAGTAGGATAAAAATTCAGTGCTTCTGGTTTATAAATCTTCTTTCTTATAATTACATTTCATTACTTAGTGCCTCGACAAACCAAAAACCCAAGACTATGTTCAATAAGATCCTTTGATATATTTATTTGCCTATTGCTATCCTGTGTGCTAAATTTTGCAGAATTAATTACAATTCTTTAGTGAAGATCTCCATGAACATGAATTTAATACCATGATGCAACTTAATGAAAAACTAAGAGACAAAACAAGCTGTTTTAGCCACATCTTATCAACTAACTGGGGTCTGAACTATCACTTAGGATTATCCTTAGGCAAGTCTATTTGCAAACAAGGGATGAAATACATAGCATGTAGTTTTGCATTTGAATGATCATTGCTGATTCTATAAGCAGCCAGTGCAATCAATTCATGAAAATAAATTCCTTCCATAATTTAGTTGATGTTTTCATTGACAGTCCAAATTCTTGATTACTGGAACAAATATTTGTTGAGTATCTGGTTCTTGTCAGTAGGGTGGTATAGATGAATGAGGCAGATAGTCATTGCCTCCCCAGGGGGCCTTACAATTGCAGCACAGGGGTGTGTACCAGATCCACTGATGAGCAAAACCTAACTGAGATGAAGAGTCAAGGAAAGTTTCTATGGAGAAATAATTTTGAAGCAACGACATCAACTACACAGAATTCATCAAGATGATGATGATGATGAGAGGCAGAGAGAGAGAGAGAGAGAGAGAGAGAGAGACAGAGAGAGACAGAGAGAGAGAGAGAGAATCCCAGGAAGAAACAACACGTGCAAAGGTTGAAGGTAAGGGAAATTTAGGAAGGGCAAAGAACAAAAAATTTTGGTATGGCAGAAGCATAGTCAATAGGGAGATAGAACAGGGTAGGGATTAACAGGCTAAGTTAAGTATTCAAAAATAGAAGAGGAGGAGAATGTGACTGAAACGTTGCATCAGGGCAGTATCACAGTTGGTTTTCACTTTTAGATTACTTCAGATCAGAGCCCTGGTGAGTGCAACTCAGGGAAAACCATGCAGATTCACCTTTCATAAAGAGTCAGGCCCAGGTGCTGTGCAGAGAGAGGTTCAAAAGTGAGAAAGGTGAAAACGGGACTGTTGCGGAAGGAGAACTCACGAGTCCAGGTAAGAGAGCAAAACAGCTTGCGTTTAAGTGAAAGAAGAGTAATGAAACAATAAATACATTTTAAAGATGTTAGGTGACAGAATCCATTTATACTGCATGACTGGATACAGAAACAATCTGGAGAAGAGTATGGGATCTGAAGTTTAATGGCAGACGGGAAGTATCCACTAGTACAGAACAAGGTTTGAATATATATGAGTCGTAGAACATCACCAGAAAGTAAGAAAGAGGAAGGAAGGTGATTCTGAGTGCATTGGGAAAATGGACTTTAGGAACACAAAAGAGCAATTCCACCCCTGAGTTAAATGGAGATGGGGAAGGCACAGGTGGAGATGCAAGTTGGTTGGTGGATTTGGCCACCAAGTTGTATCAGTGGTTCCTTCAGGGTCACCATCAATGAGTTCTTGTTTCTCTGCAAAACATAAGCTCAAGAGTCAAAGCATGCACTAAACAAATATGGCGCCAGAGCTCCAAAGGGGACTAAGAACAGTTTGAATGTTTTGTGTGGAAACTGGGAAACCGCTGACTAGCACACATTTGCTTTGCCAGGTAATAGTCAAGTCTCAATTTAAACTGGGGACAGAGAGCCAAAAGAGCCTGTACAGCTTTATAGGAGCAGAGGAGCAGAACCCAAAAATCTCAAAACTGTTTTACTGGGTGTCAAGGGCATAAGATCAGGTGCATGTCTGTGGCAGGTGGAGATGACCATGATCATGTACAAACACAGACAGACAGACAAAGAGTACACATTTGACTCAGCTTTAGTACAGATAATGTGAAACTTACAGTTTTAAATCTCATCCTAGCTGGGTACCAAAACTGGGACCCAGGATAAGCAGAAGAGTTCTGAGCTTCTCTCAACAACACAGCTGGCTTCGTAAACATTTTAAGAATGGTCATCGTAAAACAGAATTCTGATTTTGGGTCTAGGAAACTTAGGTTGCACTCAGGACCATTTATTCATACCAGTGTGTGAGGGTAAATGGCATAGATTCTCTAAGAAATTACCATTAGATAGCATAGTGAGTCACGTGGCAAATTAGGCCATTGTGGTGGGTTGATAACTGGTGGTCAACTTGTAATACCACCAGCTCAGTGCTGAGCATGGATGGCCCACCTGAGGATTGTTGCCAACATAATAGGAGAACTGGAGAAGAGTTGTTGCTGTTGTTTGGTGCTGTTAGTTCTCCTGTAGCCATGGGTTCTCCTGGAGGGGGTTGTTGAACTTCTTTCCTGTTATGAACTTGACCATTCTCACCGTCACAGGAGCTCAGGACCTTGTCGTCTCTGAGAATGGCTGTGGTTCACTTTGAGGGAGCTCTGGCCCTTACTTTGAGTATCACTTCCTGGCTCGGGAGGGGAAGATGGTGTCCTGCTCAAGCTCCAGGAGAACCTTGTCACGTTGGCTTCCTAAAGTGAACTCGGATTTTATCATCAGAGGAGCTCAGGACCTCATTGCCACTGAGGATGGCTGTGGTATTTTTGCGGGGGAGCTCTGGTTCTTACTTCGAGTGTTGCTTCCTGGCTCCAATTCAGAACCCTCAACCTACTGGCACAGATCCTTCATCCGGATGGCACAGAATTTCTAGTTTCCACCGCTGACCTTGGGGCCTTTCCAGTGCAGATCCATGAAAAAGACTTGCATGAGTCATTGTGGTGGGTTCTAGGCTTCCAGTCAAACATGTGGGAGGCATTATCATGGGTTCTAGGTCTTCAGCTGAACTCGTGCAGGACACTGCCAGGCCCTGGGTTGGATTCTCTAGGTCTTTAGTGTATGGACAGATTTCCTGCACTTTCTTTGTATTTGACTCCTTGGACAACCATTACAGATCATACTATAAATTATACGTCCTGTATTGTCTCTTCCTTGCAAATCCTGACTACGACAGCCATGTCTTCCTTTACCATACAGAGTGAAAAAACACCTTTACTGGATTTTCTGTGTGCCAATTATTTATAAAAATGATAAGAAAGAAAACAGTAATGATGATAACCCTCCATACCCCCAAACCATCGGGATTATTCATTGAAATTATTCCTTCTTTGGAATGTACATGACTATTTGTAACTTCGGTTAGGATATAATTTTAACCTGTCTTATCCTATAATTGGTGGTTTGTATTGCTGATACTTTCATTACAGACTTCCTGGGTGCAAATGATAATGTGACAAATAACTATTCCCACATAGTTTCTAAAATAGTTTCCTATTCAATAACAGAGGTTTTTCAATAATTTATTAAGCAATTATCATTGATTAGGTACTATACGCCAGGTATTGTGTCACTTAAACTACACAGTGATGAAATGAAACAGGTGTTTCCCATTCTCATGGATTGTGCGGTCTAGTAGAAGGAACACACATTAAACAAATAGAAGCAAAACTGAGGAGACAATTGAACATTTTAATGAAGGAAATGATACTATAATATGACATGAAGTGAAATTTTTGAGGAAGTAGCAAATAAACCAGTGTTTCTAAACTCTGTCATGGCCATGGACAATTCCTTACCAGAGGGACATTCCTTGTACATGGCAGAAGGATTCAGTTTCCTGTTTCTTGCTATCCTTGTCCTGCCAGTAGCATCATCTTCACTGCAAAAATCAAGAATGTTTCAAAATATCGTTAAATCACTGCTGTTAGGGAGCTGCTAACTTAAATTGAGATCAAATGCCTAAGTAAGAATCAGAGAGGAGAAGTATATTATTCCAGAAAGAGGAGACATCATATGATAGGTCTTTGGGACAGAAAAGAGAATTCAAATAACTAAAGAAATTTAGAAGCGTACAGAATAAGGGAAAAAATAATACAAATAAGGCTAGAAATGGAGGTAGAGGACAGGTTTTAAGGAAGGTCTTGTCAGCATTGTAAAGGAGTAGAGAACTTATCCTAGGAGAAAGAGGAAGCTACAGGAGAGTTTTTGATGGAAAAGTGAACAGATGAACAATGAACAGATGTCATGCCGCTAGCTGGTTTAAAACATAAAGTGGGTGGAGTAAGAGTAAAATTGAGTGAAATTAATGGGGACTGTGGTTTGGGTATGGATGCAGAATGAAGAGAAGGTAAGAAGTTCACACAGCAAAGCTATATTTTGAAAGAATAAGAAGCAAGATGTAGTGTATAAATGTTTAACGGAAAGAAAAATGAAAGAAAAGAGAATCACTTGGACCACTCTTGATTAGTATACATAAACTGGATTTGTGTGCACATATTTCAATTGACAAAATTTTTGGTTTATTTTAATCCTATGCTTTTATGACATTAAAAACAAACTTCAAACCTCTTCCATATGATAGTCGTACTACAATATATAGTTTTATATATTTCAACCCACTCCATTTCCCACCTCATTTGATCTTATCTGTCCCAGGCAAAATTTTAAAAGCCTTTTGCTAGCTCAGTTTATGGTACAACTTGCCATTCCCTTAACTCATTCCAATGAGTCTATTGAATAAAAGAACTAAGATGTGTTCTGTACATGTGCCAATTCCCCATGATGGATATAATCAGTGTGTACTGTAAACATGTACTAATACAAATAAAATTTTAAGAAAGAAAAGAAAATGACAAAAAGAAAAAAGCACAATGTATTTGCTTCTCCTGAAAAGCATAGAGAAGTAAATATACTTCTAAAGGAAACATTAGATTATTCATGTCAAAATTATTACTGATGAAAACACTTACCTTATTCAAACATGCCACTAAATCACTTCTTTCTTGGCATGCATATTTTAGATAGAATTATGCTTCTAAATGCAACATTTCATGCTATATTTATAGCATGTTGAATCTGTCAGAGTTCCATCAGCAAAACAGAAACCATGCTTTGTATTCCAGGTAAAAATCACAATACTAAAGAGAATTATAGATTTACACAGAATTGGAAGGACTGAAAGATCAGAAAAGTCAATACTAACAAACTATCCTGTAGCTTGTGCCCTGGAAGAGCAGAGAAGGAAAAATACATCGTTATTTCTATGCAATTATTTAGAACCTCCACTAAGTTAGATAAATTTGGTGAAAGTTGACAATGGGTAAAAATATTTTCATATTTCGTTCATTCTGAAATATTTACTCACATACTATATATAATTATCTTCCTTATTATCTATGTATGTCGCTCTACCTATCGTGTCAATATTGACCTAAAATTTTAAACCTTGTTCTTTGCAAACTACACTTTAAAAGTCAATGTAGAATCATGCCTATGACAATTTCTTCTTTCTTGCAAAGTAAATAAACAAGAACTTTGCTTTGCACTCTTGGAAAATTTCTCTTCCCCTTCGTCCTTTAGACTACCCCAAGGATGGTATAATGCCACAAATCTCTGTTTTCTGATTGCACCATAAAACCATCTGGTCTCTGTAAATTAGATCTGAATTTCTTTTATTCTATATGTTATAAACCTCAAGATATATCTTATTCTTATTTAAATAATAAATAATAGTTTGCATAGATTTAAATAATAGAAAATATGTTTTATTTATTTGTACAGTTACCATTCAGCACATATTCTAGTCCATTTTGTAAATTCGTATTTTCCTCTGTCATAATTTTCCATCTGACTGAAGGACTTATTTTAATCTTTGTCTTGATATGAGTCTACCAATGATAAATTCTTTTACTTGTGTATTGTGTCTTTATTCTACTTTTGTTTTTTAAAGATGTGTTTGTTGATACAGACTTCTTAGCCAACAGTGATATTTTACTCCTTTAAAGATGTTGTTCCTCTGTTTGCACATTTTCATTGTTTCTGATGAGAAATCATGGTGTCCTTTGAGATTCTCTAAGTCTCTAGGATTGATTCATTTATAATGTTCATCAGATTTGGAAAAAAATTGACCACTATTTCTTCAAGTAGTTTTTTTCTGCACTTTTTTCTCCTAATTTGTTTTCAGATACACAAAGTATGTTTAGAGTAAGTTTCTTTGATGTTATCCCACAAGCTCACGGTACTTTAGCAATTTATTTTGAATATTTTTTCTCCATATGCTTAATTTCAGATAGTTTCTTTTGCTATCTTCAGGCTCACTGATCTTTCCTTTATGATACTGTATTTGATCAAACATTAGCACTCTTTTCATCTGAGACATTATAGTTTTCATCAGTAGAAGTCTGATTTGGCTCTTTATTGTATATTCCATGTGGCCATTTAACATGTTCATATTTCCTCGTTTTTACATCTGACATCTGTGTGCATTCTGGGTTGGTTTTGGTTGATGACTTTTTCTCTCATTATGGATTGTATTTTCCTGCTTGTCACCATTCTGGGTGATAATTAGTTATATGCCAGTGTGGTCTGAATGTCTTACAAAAGTAATGCATAAAGACTTTAACCCCAGAGTGATGGTTTTAGGAGGTGCTGTGGACCTTTAGGAGGCAGAGCCTAATGGGAAGTTCACAGGTTGGTAGATAAATGCATTAAAGACACTTGTGAAACTTTGTTTCTCTGCTCTCTCTCTCTGCTTCCTGGCTTGTTATGTGGTCACTCACCCCCACTCTGCTTATGACATCACCACCTGCCACTCTTACCAGAAGCCAACTCAAAACACTGCCAAATCTTAGATGTGAACCTCCAAACCGTGAGCTAAATAATTCCTTCTATTTATGAGTTAATTGCCCTAGTCACTTCGTTGTAGTAACATGAAGCTACTAATATAGGTACCAAATAGTGTACTTTATTATCTTGTTGGATGATGAATATATTTCTATTTCTATGGTTAGCCTTTGTTCTGGGAGATAGTTATCTGGAAATAGTTTGATTATCTTAAATTGCACATTTAAGGCATGCTAGGATGACCCCAGACACTTCTGGAGAAAATTACTCCTCATCACTTTGGCAAGATCCTTCTAAGTGTTCTGCTTAATGTGTTGTAAATTATGAGTTTCCCAGTCTGACTGACAGGGAAAGGCACCCATACAGACCATGTGTAGTCTCTGGGTATTGTTCCCTGAAATCTTTCTGATACCTTTTTCCTAATCTTGGTAAGAAGCCTTTTAAAAATCCATTACAGTAATGTGGTAAAAGCTATTCAGCAATCTCTCTCAATTGAACTTTCTCCTCCCAGTACTTTGCAATGAGCTCTAGCCACCTTTATTTCTGCAGACTCTGAGTTTCTTCTCTTTAATAAGTGAGATGGTGGAGCTCTTCTTCACTTCCTGTGCCTTTGTCACAGTCTGGTAGTGCTGTCAAGTTGGTAGGCAGAGCTAGTTACAGGCCCTGTTCATTCTTCACGTCTCAAGTGTTACAATCTTTTGCAGTCTGATCTCTAATGTTTTGAAAACTTCTGTGTAGTGTTTTAGTTGTTTCATGTAGGAATGCAAATCTGTTCTATAAAGCCCTATCATGGTTGGCAGCAGAAGGACCCATCCCCCTGTCTACCTAGTGGTGATTCAAGATACTAAATTGCCCTTTGCCTTTAAGGATATATCATCTGCATGATTCTTCTTCAATCATTTCACTCAGAAATGCAGAAGAGTTCAGGAACACCAAAAAAGCTATGTTCATTATCCAGTTAAAAAAAATACTCTTTTAAAAATTGCATTAATCCATTCTTCAAAACTTCCCATGTTAAATGTATCTAATTGTCATGTTAAACTATACATAGCTATCTGCATATTATTAACTGATTGTATCATTTCAGTCTATTTTATTAATGATCGACATGGGAATGGTATGTAAACAGAGTCTGCTGGCTGATAGGCATTAGTTCTGTTCTCTGAATTATTCCTGATGCTTCATATTCCTTCCCTGCATTAGGATTGTCCTTCCTGAAGCACTTGTGATTGTTTCTGGCTTATTAGTTGTTAGTACCGAACTGTTACATGTAACTTCCAGGTCAATTCCCTAAAATTCATACTCTAGTTCTTGAGACAGTAGCTAGTCCACCTGCTTAAATCTCTGAGTAAATTAAGTCAATAGAAACTTTTGCCAAGTCATGATAAACATGCAACTTAAAAATGAAATAAACTATTACTGTTTTAAACCACTGATGTGGGTGTGTTCACGTGTAGTGTGTGTGCATGTGTGCACCACAGCACAATGTAGGCTCTCCTTACTTATATACTTTGTAAAAATAGAGACATCCTATAAATCTAGAGTTTTATTTGAATGTTAAATAAAATTTTACTTTCTTCCTATTCTGATCAAAAGCCATTAGATCATGTTAATAACTTTGTGAATCTTCTTGGCATTTTTTTCCCTCATTTTCTCTCAGTGGATAATGGTCAGCTTCCTTCTTTAGACTCATAAATTTATAAAAAGTGTATATAATGTATAATTTTTCTTGAATGCATAGAAAATTAGTTTATTCTTTATAATTACTGTCTACTATCACTTTGTATAAATATTCTACTTTTATCCATTCTGTTGAAATCGCCATGTATATACAGTGCCCATTCTCTTGCTAGACATTCATGACTTTATACCACCGTATTAACAGGATACCTTTCTACCTATCTCACTGTGTCCACAGGGAAGCCGGGCTCCCACACATTTTCAGTATCCATAAATACTACTAACTTCTCTTTAGTAGTATAAACCACTTTATTTTGGAGCTATTACTGTTCAGTTTATCCATATGTTTACTGTTTTGATTTACATTTTACTTAACACACTGATTTATTCTTCACACACACAAAATTGGTAATTACCAACTGTGATTTTTACGGCACATTGGCAATACAAATGTAAATGGGGGCACAGTTAAGAAGCCAACATTACACATACTAGATCATTTTGATTCTCTGTACCATGATGTTTTAGGTAAAATTGAGATAATATTTTCATGATTATAGTCACTTACAAAAATGAGCTTTGCAATATGACATAATTTTCTGTAGTCTGTTTTTTCCATTTTCAAAATGAATTGCAGCTAATGTAAAAGAAGCTACTTAATTGAAAGGGTAGCTTTGTAGAAACTTGGTATCTTGTTACATTTCATTGTAGGTTGTTTGGATGATGATCATAGTAAGTGCTAGAAGGAATTTTCTTTTGTGGTTTTATTTTGTTGTGCATGTGTGTACATGTGTGTTTACTGACAAGTTAGAAATATTTTGTTATAAGTTTCTTATACTACCAATGAGGGGATACTGTACTGTCCTATTTGAAGGCAGGCCAGGATAATTTCAAACAGTAAAACCTACTGTTTGCATCTATAAATTTAACATGAAATCATAATGGTAAATCAGTAGATGAAAAATGAAATACTAAAAATGCATAAATGAAATGAGAAAAGCAGAAAACAAACAAAAAGATCAAATGCAACAAATAGAAAAGAGCAAGATGATAAATTCTAATTCAGCTAAGAATTAATAATTTTAAATGTGAATAACCTAAGCAAATTTAATTAATGAAAATTTCCACCCTAGAAAAAATGTGCAATTCAAGTCATATTTCCAAAATAAGCCCACTTGAAATCTGAAAGCCACAGAGATTAAAATAAAGGGATGCAGCTGCTGTTGAAAACTGGTTGGTAGTTTCTCCAATAATAAAACACAGAATTACCATATAACATAGGGAGTCTGTGCTAAGCTTGTATTCTATGCAAATACAAACATAGTAGCATTATTTGTACATTCAAAAAACTAAAACAATTGGAACAGCCACCTACTGATAAATGTATAAGAAAAATTTGATATATCCATAGAGTGGAACATTTTAACATTAATCAGCCACAAAAAAACAATGAAATACTGATAAAAGCTGGAAAATTATTACAAATATTGTATTACATGAAAGAAGAAAGACACAG
Source organism: Dasyprocta punctata (assembly GCA_004363535.1). Taxonomy (NCBI): domain Eukaryota; kingdom Metazoa; phylum Chordata; class Mammalia; order Rodentia; family Dasyproctidae; genus Dasyprocta; species Dasyprocta punctata. The sequence continues at coordinate 30,447 of RJWM01021852.1, forward strand.
AAATATCACATATCACATTATTCCTTTTATAGAAAACATAAAGAAATGGCAAAACTATAAGTACTGAGAATAGGTTTGTGTCCTTGAGTTGAGGGAGAGATAAACTGGGGTTGATTGGTAGCAGATTTGGAAGGATTTTTTTTGGAAGGATTTTTTGCGGGGTTTTCTTTTTTTGTGGTGGATATATTCTGGAATTAGATAATACTGATGGTCACAAAACATTATAAGTATACAGCAAACCACTTTAATGCAGTTGTGTCACTTTAAGACTGTGGGTCTTGTATTATATGAAATTTATTGCAATAAAATTTTCAAATACAGGTGAAAAAATTATACTATGCAAATGCAAATCAAAAGCTAAAGTACTTACAATAATTTTAGAAACAGATTTCAGACCCAGGAAAATTTTTCAGAGACATAAAAGCACATTGTACAATAACAGAAGATTAAATTGAAATACCAATCTAACCATACATATATTCAACAATAAAGTATTAAAAGGTATTTAACAAATATTGATAGAACTTAACTGAAAAAAAGAATATCAAAAGTCTCAACTTCACAATTTTAAACTTTTTCTAAAGCAACAGAAATACAAAATGTTTGCTGTTTTTCAAAGTATATATACACAGATCAATGAAACAAAATAGAAATCCCAGAAATACAGTGCAAAAATATAGTCAATTAATTTTTAAAATTATATTTGTACACTTTAGATTTATATAATAGCATTCATCATATGCAATGTTTTTTCATCATATACAATTTGTGCCTGTACATGATATATCTTGACTTTTCTTCTTTTCACTTTCCCCTTCCCTCCAACCCTTCTCCCCCTCCATATTTACAAAATGTTTGCTTCTATTTTTTAATTCTAGTTTTTTAACAAATGTGTAAAGGCAATTACAGTAGAAAAATAATGGTCTTTCCAACAAATGATGCAATAACATACATATACCCAAAATAGAAGGAAAAAGTTAATTTTAGCATTCAATAATTACATATACATCTGACACCTTGTAAAAAGGTAAAATGTCATAAAAATATTATCATAGATCTAAACATAAAACTCAAAATTGAAATTTAAAGAGTGATAAAAGAATCTACCAACTAAAAAAGTCCAGAACCTGATGGACTCACTGCTGAATTCCACAAAACTTTCAAGAAAGTTATCACACCAATACTCCACAAGATCTTCAAAGAAATTGGAAGGGATAGAGTGCTCCCAAATTTATTTAAAGAAGCCAGCATCGTCCTAATTCTAAAACCAAATACGGACCAAATTAAAAAAGAAAACTGTAGGTCAATCTCCTCAGTGAGCATAGATGCAAAAATTCTCAACAAAATATTAGCAAAGACAATGCAGCACATTATCAAAAAGAGGATACATCATGATCCCAGAGATGCAAGTGTGGTTCAATGTATCCAAGGCAATAAGTGGAATATATCACATAAACAGAAGGAAGGTCAAAAACTATATGATCATATCAATAGATGCAGAATAAGCTTTTGAGAAAATACAGCACAACTTCATGATAAAAATATTGAAGAAAAGAGGTATAGAAGGACATAGTTGAATATGACAAAAGCTATTTACGACAAACCAACAGCGAGCATGACACCAAATGGGGAAAAACTAACAGTATTCTCTCTAAATCAGGAACAAGACAAGGATGACTACTATTACCACCTCTTTTCAAAGTAGCAATTGAAGCACTAGCCAAAACAAACAGGCTAGTGAAAGAAATAAAAGGATACATATAAAAAAGGAAGAACTGAAAGTATTATTATGTGCAGATAACATGATACTCTACATAGAAGACCAAAAAAACTCCACAAAAACACTTGAAGACATAGGTGCAGGAAAGAATTTTCTAAACAGAACCTCTTTTCCACAAGAAATAATAGAATCAACAAATAGGATTATAACAAACTAAAAATCTTGTGTACAGCAAAATAATCAATCAGAAGAGTGAAGATACAATATACAGAAAGGAGAAAAAAATTTTTTCCAGCTACTCCTGATACAGAGAACTAATATCTAGAAAATATAAGGAGCTCAAAAAAATTGAACTACCTAAATTTAAAGGCACAGACAAGAAATGGTCCAGAGAAATAAACAAACACTTCACAGAGGAAGAAATACCATTTGGTCAACAAATATATAATTTGTGCCATTAGAGAAATGCAAATTAAAACAATGCTAAGATTCCATCTTACTCCCTGCATGAATTGCAAACATGTACTAATAATATTTTTTAAAGTTTTAAAAATTCAAAATTGGAAAACATAGCAAAAAATACACAGCTTTCAGTTTAGAAGTAAATTTTTAAATATAATACCTAAAGCACTATGCTTCAAAAAAATGATTTTTGTGATGAAAATAGCCTGGTATTAAATAGTACTGATGGTTGCAGAACTCTGTGATTATATTAAAAGCTATTGAATTGTCCACTACAAGAGTGTTAACTACATGATAAGTGAATTAGATCTCAATAGAAGACATTACCAAAAAGAAACAAAGGAAGGAAAGAAAATAGGAAAGAAGGAAGGAGGGATGGAAGGAAGGAAGGAAGGAAGGAAGGAAGGAAGGAAGGAAGGAAGGAAATCTTTAGCCAAATTAAGATAACTGAATATTTTCCTTCCAGGGAGAATATATGTCCTTGCTTATCTCATTCAGAGAAAGAATGGCCAAAAAATAAGAGGAAGGACATTGGAAATATTAATAGTGCCTAATAGCAACACCATTTCACTCTAAAAATGTCTTAGTTACTTTTCTCTTGTTGCTGAGACAAAATACCTGACACCCAAAATTAAAAAGGAAAGGTTTATTTAGCTTACATTTTGTGGAGGTTTCATAATCAGTTGGCTCCAAGGCAGGGTGACATGGTACAGGGGCAACACTTGAAGGCATCAGAAGACAGCAAAAGCAACAAGAGCAAAAAGGGGAGGAGCAAAACACAGCAAGATTTTTTCCCTCCCTTATATGGTGTATAGGATACACACCCCAGGGCAGTGCAGCATTCACACTCATAACCCCAGTGTTGGACCATGAATCAATCACGAACTCTAGAAGCCTGCCTCTCTGACTGCATAAGGCTTTGGGGAGCCATCTAGACATAAATCATAATACAAAATATTTTGCATTTAAAATCTTGCAAAATGGCATAAAAGAATAAAAATAAATGAAGCTCAATTATTTTAAGTTCATGTTTGTAATACAGAATCATGATGTTCGTTTTGGGGAATTGATTCATTGTATCTTGATCATTTTCAACACTTTCACCCCTCTTCTCTAGTTCCTTCCTCATCCCCTTCCCCATGTACAATAATCTATCATCAACTTTTCTATTATCTTATTTATTTAAGCTTTCTCATATAAAAGAAAATATGCAATTTAACTTTCTGAATCTGGCTTCTTTACATAGCATAATTGTCTCAAATTCTATTCATTTCTTTGTAAATGATATGTTTTCATTTTCTTTGTGGCAGGATGCTACACACATACTAAATTTTGTTGCCAGTTCATCTGCTGATATATATTTAGGGATTCTATGCTATTTCTTCGGCATTGCTATTATTAATCACACTGCAATCACGACCACTCTTGTATAATGTCTTTAATTCTTTCAGTTATATAGACAGAAGAGGTATAGCGGGGTCAAATCATACTTCTAGTATTTTTAGTTTTTGGAGGACTCTTCTTACTGATTTTTAGAGTATTTGTACTTGTTTTCATTTCCATCAACATATAGAAGGGTTCATCTTACCCTGTTGTCTTCACCATCATTTGTTTTCTGTGGGTTTCCCATTTATATGAGAAACACTTGGAGACATAAGCACAGGCAAATAATTCCTGAAAAGAACACAGGAAATAATACCAAAAATCAATGGATGAGATTATATCAAACTAAAAAGGTTTTGCACAGCAAAGAAAACAACAGTAAAAAGACAACCCATGGAATAGGAGAAAATTTTGCCAGCTACCCATCTGAAAGAGGACTACACCTCTGAAAGATTACTACTATGTAGAATATGCAAAGAATTCCAAAAATCCCCCAATCAAAACATGGACAAATGAAATGAATAGCCATGGATTCAACTTGGCTGAATAAAGGAGGAGTCACATTGGAACTTCTCAGAGAAAATCAACTAAAAACATAGGTAATTGGAAAAAGGGGAGGGAC
>RJWM01021853.1:0-34625 GCA_004363535.1 Dasyprocta punctata
TTTTGGCGGTACCGGGGATTGAACTCACAACCTCACACCTGCCAGGCAGGCACTTAAGCCACTGAGCCAAACTCCCAGCCCTATTTTTTTCAAGGCAGGGTTGCACTGTGTAGCTCAGACCGGCCTTGCTCACGTTGTAGCCCAAGCTGGCCTCGAACTCACAACGTTCCACCTACCTCAGCGTCCTGAGTGCTGGGATTAAAGGCATGCGCTACCACGCCCAGCTCCAAGATATATTATGTACAGGTACAAATTCCCTATGATGAATGTGATCATTATGTGTATCAATAGTATACCAATAAAATTAATTGAGGGAAAAAAATTCCATTCACAATACCTTAAAAAAATAAAATACCCAGGGATCAACCTAACTAGGGAGGTGAAAGATCTCTACAATGCAAATTTTAGAACACCAAAGAAAGAGAAGACATCAGAAGATGGAAAGACCCCCCATGTTCAGGGAGTGGCAGAAATAATAGTGTTAAAATGGCCATATTACCAAAGGGGATCTACAGATTCAGTGCAGTCCACATCAAAATACCATTGACATTCTTCACAGAACTAGAAAAAGGCCAGGCATGGTGGTACATGCCTATAATCCCAGCACCCAGGAGGCTGAGACAGAAGGATTGCCACGAGTTCAAAGCCAGCCTGGGCTACAAAGTGAGTTCAACCCCAGCCTGAACTGCACAGTGAAACTCATCTCAAAAAAAAAAAAAAAAAAAAACTAACTAGAGAAAAAGTCCTACAATTCATATGGAAACACAAAAGACCCAGGACAGCCGAAGCATCCTAAGCAAAAAGAGCAAGGCTGGAGGCACCACAATATCTGATTTCAAATCATACTAAAGAGCCATGGTAAAGTGATACATCACAAAATTCCACAGCACAAACACGCACACAAAGAACAGAACAGAGGATGCAGAGACAAACTCACACAGTACAGTCATCTGATTATGGACAAAGGAGCCAAAAACATACATTGGCAGGAAGGCAACCTCTTTAACAAACGGTTCTGGGGAAACCGGATATCCATATGGAGAAGACTGAAATATGTGGATTTCTGTCACTCATTCAGTGGAAAAAATCAATTCAAAACAGACCGAAGATTTACATAAGACTGGAAACTTTGAAGCTTTGAAACTGCTAGGAGATAGCATAGGAGAGACACCAAAAGCCATAGGCACAGGCAAGAACTCCCTAAACAGGACTCCAACAGCCTGGGACACAGTAAGACTCAGCAAATTGGCCTACAGCAAGTGAGGGAGCTTCCGCGCAGCCAGGGACAACTAACGCAGAGCAGGGACAGCCTGCAGAATAGGGAAGGCCTTTGCCAGCTACTCTTCTGACAGAGGGTCAATAGCTAGAACACGTAAAGAACTCAAGAAACTAAACACCAGAAAATCAAATAGCCCAACCAGTAAATGGGCAAATGAATTGGATAGACACTTATCAAAAGAAGTACAGCTGGTCAATAAGGATATGAAAAATGCCTAATATCTTTAGCCATTAGGGAAACAACACTGCGATTCCTTCTCCCCCAAGTTGAATGGCTGCCATCGAGAGTACGAGAGATGGTAATGCTGGCGAGGATGCAGGCAAGCCGGAGGACAGGGAATGAGTACAGCCTCTGGAGATCAGGAACTACAAAGAACGCTCCCCAGGCCTCAGCCGTACCCATCCCCGCACTCTCCCCGAGGCAGCAGGGCCAGCTGCGTACCCACACTCGCTGCGGCACAGAGTGTGCACACACACACACAGACAGTGGGGTTGTATTCAGCCATGACAATGAAATCCTGTCATTTTCGGGAAAGTGAATGGGACTGGAGATCATCATGGGAAGCGAAATAAGCCACACGCTGAAAGACAGGAATCGCAAGTTTCCCCTAATATGCGGAATCTAAAAACGATGACATGAAAGTAGAAGGGAGACTGTTCTTAGACAAGGGGAAGAAAGGGGATCGGGGAGGCAAACGGCATTATAAAGGCTAGCAGTGGGAGGATGGCTATGATTGAAGTATATGCGTGCATGAGCATACCACAGTAGAACCCAGGATTTTGTAAAATTAACTGGCACTAGTAAGATATATTTCAGGAAGCCATAGCATACTACCCACTAGGACGGTTCTTTTAAAGAGGAAAATAGGTGTTGGTGAACCATGGAGAAACCGGAACCCTTCGACACTGCTGGTGGGAATGAATGTAAAATGCTATGGCTGCCTCGGAAAGTGGTCTGCTCGTTTCCTTGCTAAGTTCAGTGCAGAGCTGCTGTGTGACCCAGCAATCTCCTTCCTGGTTGCAGGAGAAATGAAAGATAGATCCGTGCAAAGACTCGAGCACGCGGGGTTATAGTAGCATTATTCATATGGGCCAAAAAGGAAAAGCACCAAATGTCTATCAACCAACACATGGGGAAACAAAATGCGGTCTAGCGGCATGCTGGGGTACTGCTCAGCCATAAAGACAGTGAACCTGGAAGACGCCTAGTGCTAAGTAGAGGTCAGTCCCAAAAGTCCACCTCTTCTGACTGCATTGACGTGAAATGTTCAGAATAGGCACCCGTAAGGACAAAAAGCAGACTAGTGCTGGCCAGGGCCCAAGGGGGATGAAAAGTGACTGATAATGGATCCGAGGTTTCTTTTGTGGGTGATAAAAATGTTATGAAATTAGATATTGGTGGTGTACAAAATCTACGAATAGCCTAAAACCACTAAATTGTACACTTTAGATAAGTGAAATTTATTTTTATTTAAGATGGGGTCTCACCACACTGCTTGGGTGATCTTCACCTTGTGGGCTCAACCAGTCTTCCCGCCTCAGTCTCCTGAGTAATGGGGCTGGACGTGTGCACCCCCGTGCCTGACAGATGACTGAATTTCATGGTATATAAATTATAACTCAAGAGCTGGCTTTTTTTCCTCTCTTTTTTTCTACTCCATGAGTGCAGGTTGGCTTGATCTCAAGATGATCCTCCTGCCTCAGCCTCCCAAGTGTTGGGATTCTAAGCATGTGCCACCACACCCAGAAAGAGCTGTCTTTTTAAATGGAGATTAAATCTTATACCCCCCAGAACTAGATAAAAAATGAAAAAGATTTTAATTACGGGTTTATTAGTGCTCACTAGTTACACAGATGAATGGGTTTCATTCGGCAGATTCACACATGCGGGTAACATTCTTCGTCCCCCGCATCAGCCTCTTCTCCCTTCACCCCTTATTCATTCTAATACATGAACTTAGTTCTTCCACTGTTTTTTGTTTATTCTAAGCACCTTTATTTAGATATAATTCACATACCACGAAATTTAATTTTTTGCCTTTTCATGAAGAAGTTAGCCATAAGAGCGTGGATTCTGTCCTCTTCCCTAGAGAGCCCGGGCTCATGGGCCCGGCCCTAGAAAGGCACACGTGTGGGACTGCCCGAGAGCAGCAGGCACAGAAGCCAGGCCTGCCCTCCACCCGGCCTCAGCCTAAAGAAGCCCTTTCCGGGAAAGGTGCCTCAGCCCCAGGGGAAACAAAAACTACTTACCTCTTTGAATCGCTCTTGTTCACAGTTGCACAAAAAGGTCCCAAAGAGACAGCTATAAAGGTGATCCAAAATTGTAATCAAGAATAGTTCATTAAACTCGAATGCTGAGGGAAACTTAAGTGGAGAGAAAGAAAAAGTTTAGTTTTAAAGTCCAAATTCTAAAACAAAGTAAGAGCACATTTCTTTGAATGACAGCTAAACTAGAATTTGGGATCTGCTCAACGATTCAAAGGCACACTGAGCCCCGAGAAACCCATCTCCGGGTGCAAGGCAAAGCTGATAGATCCGGCTGAGAAACAACCGGAAGCAGCGCAGCGTGCTGCACTCTTCAGTGCCTGAACTGTGCGTGCGTCTTCCATTTCTCACTAGGCAGAACACAGCCTGGGTCCACTCTGCTGGCGCGAACAACGAGAAAGCTGGATAAAATACACAGTGGCTGTTTTCAGATACCGGCGACAGGCAACACAGGGCTGCGACACTGAGAAAAGGGAAATAAATGAGGGGAACACTATTACTGTCCCAGCTTCCTGCCTACAGACACAGTGGTCACAAAGCCAAAAGCAACTCAAGAAGAGAGAGCAGACCGGAGTCGCTCTATGTCCACTGAAGAGCTCTCCCATAAACAGCGGCCCATGAATCCTTAGCAGTGGGGGGGCAAATTGAGTCTGGAAGAGTAGAAGGAGTCATATAATATGGCCAAGTGACCCCACTTGGTCTTAGGAAGGCAAGGCTGGTTTAACGTTTGAAAATAAATTTAAAAAAATCAACCTCTAATTCACTATATTGACTGGGTAAGGAAAGAAAAACCACAGGATCATCTCAGCTGTTTTAGGTCATTCATGACTGGGGTTTGGCAGATTTCCCATGAAGACTGGTAGCACTGTCAACAGATTCAAGTCAGCAGCTGGCACTCAGTGGCCAGGAAACAATGATAACGACCCCAGCGGCAGGCAGGTACTGAGCGCCTGCCATGGGCCAGCTCTGTAATTTTACACACGGTGAACTATCCATCAGCCACCGAATGAAGGAGGCCAACCTGAACAGAAGCCGGAGGAATCACCTGGCACCTCTGCCTTTGAAGCAGGTTACATGAGAGACCTGGTCTCCAGCCACAGTGACTAACCCTGACACCTCTAAATGGCAGCCAGGGGCAGACAGAGCCAAGTTTACTTTTTTAGCTCTGAGCTTTCCCCCGTTACTGGATGAGCAATGGGCTTTTCTGTTAGAAGCAACTGGACTGTCCAGAGTCCACCCTGAATTCATTTTCCTCACTCAGCTGTTACCGTCCCAGCTACACTGAATAAATATTGGTCTCCCTCACCTTCCTAGGGATTTGTTTCATAGAAACATGCAACTCTGTCTTCTACGGAACGCCCACAGAACACTGTCTCTGGAAACCTCTGGAAACCAGCTACGATAATGTTCTCACTGGCATTCTCATTCTTAAATAACCTAGATCAACGATACACCGTCTGCAGAGGAAGTGCGAGCAGCCGCTGGCTGGTTTCCCGGGCCTGTGAGAGTGCCCCCGAAAGCCGCTCTGCCCCCGTTTCCCACTGCCATTTAGTTATGCCCTAGTCATAAACTTCTTGGCACCACAGAATTTATTAATTTTAAGCAAACATACAATATTTTATATACTAAAGATTTAAAAATCAAGGAAAGGGATGAAAATGTAGGGTTTTGCCTTATACTCTATCTTAAAACAATTAAGAATTAACATTTACTGACAAGTCAGCAAATCACTGACATAATTTTTAAAACCATATGAGTGCCATGGACTACTTGTGTCCCCCCAAATTTCACATGTTGAAACCCTAGGTTGAGGTGATGGGGTGCATGAGCAGAATCCTAGCTGTGAGAGGCACCTGAAATGTCCCAATCTAAACCTCTATTTTCTTTCTTAATGTCCAGTAAACAATAAATACACATAAAAGCAGGCACTAAACAATATAAAGGATGGAAATATGTTTGAAGTGCTCATTTACACACACACATGCCTGCTGCTTTTTTTGCTGTTTGTTTTTTTGAGACAGGGTTTTGCTGTGTAGTTCAGGGTGGCCTTGAATTCACTATGTAGCCCAGGCTGGCCTTGAACTTGCGGTGATCCTCCTACCTCAGCCTCCTGCATGCTGGGATTACAGATGTGCACCACCATGCCCAGCGATGCCCGCTGCTTTCTGCCTGCCACTCCTCTGTGTGTGTTTCTCCTCTGCCATGCCGCCTCTGCCTTGGAACCAGCTGGCTATTCAATGACACCTCTACAAACTGGTCTTGCTAATTCACTAAATTGCCCAGGCTACCCTCAAAGTTGTGATCTTCCTGCTTCAGCTTCCCAGAGTGCTAGGATGACGGTTGGCTTATGGGAGCAATCAACACGGGTCTGGGGTCTGTCTGCCCATTGTGCCTCCCAGTGATGGCAGAGACACACCCTGAAATGGACTCTGCTTTTTTCTTTTTGTTTTCTTTTTTTCATGATTGATTGTTCTTGTTTTTATATGAGTATGAACATTTTTCTAGGTTTTTTGTTGTTCTGTTTTTGATATTTCTTCCTTCTCTCTTTCTCTCCTGCCTTCTTCACCAATTTCCCAAAATTCAAATAATCTTCCTTTTTCCTATAGCCTTGCTTCTAATCTCTTCCTCTTCTTCCATTTGTCTATTTTTCCCCCTAACCCCTTTTAAATTTTCTCCCCTGAGGGTAAAATCACCATATTGAGGGCACATTTACTGTATACAATTTTCTGGTTTGTTTTAGATTTTGTTATAAACCACAAATCTAGTTCATACAGTTAAAGGTGGCAAATTAATAATTACCACAGTTTGTCATTTTCTAGGCTGTGTTTGATGCTATTGTTATTACTGATTATACCACGTTAGTGAAGGTGACATAACTGCTCTAATCAGCTGTTCTTCCTGGTACGCCAAGACTGAGACTGCCTAAGGGTCATAAATACGACTATAAGTCAGGGTCAAAGAACCATGGGCTGGGCCAAGTAGGTAGCACCTTCTCATCCCCAGTCAACTGGAGATGTAGGATCTTGCAACAGACTCAAAACCCAAAGCCAGCTCTACCTGGAAGGCATCTCTGAGTAGTCATTTCCTAAGGGTTCTCAATACTAGCAATGAAGCTACCTACCATAAGCAATTTACAAGCAGCAACCCAGGAATTAAACTAAAAAGTACACACACACACACACACACACACACACACACCCCTAAGCTTTTAGGAAGAATACACTACTTTACATCCACAAAAATGGTACTTATCTCATTAGCGACATTAAAATGATGTTTATCTCATTAAAGGCATCAGAATTATTTTTCTGCAGTCAATCTTTTTATGCAATTTTTCTAAAATGTGTTTCCTATTTAATGTAAAGGTAATAATCATTTAATTCTGTTATTGGCTCAGCATCACTCCAAATAGCTGGCTGCACGGGGAACTGCAGAACACACAGGGCAGCCTTCTGAGCCTGCGCATGCTGTCACCTGTCACTCGTACAGGTGGCATGCCTCCCCTTGAGACCGGCCATTTCCCTGCCTGGCTATTTTCAGCCCACCATGACCTGGCTCTCAGATAACGGGAGCCCCAGTTGGCGTACTGTGACTGGGTCTAAAAGTAAGGGGCAGTTCCGAGTGAGGGCCTGAGCACTCCCAGGGTCTGCTGTGCTAACGGAAGCTCCCTATGCCCTCTTATTTCTGAAGACAGATCTGTGCTCTCCAGACCCCTGCAACACACCTTGTCTGAAATCCAGCAGCACCAGCTCCACCCTGGGCCTACTTTACTTAGACCAGGTGTGTGTGTGCATGCGTGCGTGTGTTTGTGTGTGCACATGTGCACAGTCTCTGGTGGAGAACTCCAGGGTTGTGTGCTCAGGAGTCTTGGAAGGTCCGCTCTAGCACAGCAGTCTCCCTAGCTAAGCACACAGGAGCACCCTCTGGAGGCTCTGAAAACGGTGCAGTTCCACCCCCAGAGAACCAGTGGGGCTGCAGAGGTGGCAGTGGGGACAAAAGAGTCCTCAGTCTCCTTTCTGCCCCAGTGAGCACGCCGGACTTGTGGATACCCACAGCTCTGTGCGGCGGGAGGCACACGGCCCATGGAGGCCCCGGACTAACTGTGATAAGGCCACTGCCAGTCGCCAGCAGCCCTCCGGCTGTTCCCTTCCCCATGGCCAGCACAGCTCCAGCAGATGCACCGAGATTGTCAGGCCCGGGACCCAGGTCCGCCTGTTCCTCCCCGCAGCCTCTCCTTCAGCCAGGCTGCCTAGTAGGCATGGGGAGGACGACTCTCTCCTGCCATTTCTCTGGATCCAGGTCCACTGCCCTGGTCCTACCCCTTATCCTGAGGCCAAGACCCAAGCCCAGGTTTGGATGTTGGAGACAGGACCTAAGGCCGGCTGTGATCTGAAGCCATGGGGCTTTACTTAGGGAAGGAGGAGCCCCGTGTGGCTCCTGGCTTAGGGCCCTGTGCCCTGGGGGTGGGGACGAAGGAATGATAAGCTAATGATAAGATGCTGTACAGTGTCTTCTCTGCCGTCTGTTCCTGGACACACATTTCCCCTGGAGACCTTCAGGGGCAGAGAGTAGAGATTCCTAGATTTCCTGGCATGACTCCATTTACTAGCAGTTTAGCCATATCCCATTTCTACCGTCTGGCCAAATCTTGGATTAACTGCCTAGCAGGAGACTGAGCAGGTTTCCTTAACCTGACACAAAAAGGGAGCAGTAGCAGAATGAACTAGAGTAGGACCTTGGCTTGCATAGCTGCTGGACAAGAGGCTTGACAAAAACCACTGGCAGAAGAAAAGCAACTTTGGGTGTGACACTGATTGTTTCTAATTTTCTGCTTATATTTCTAAGTGACTTAGAAGCAGAGTGCACTAAATAACAGAAGGGGCCATATATTAAACACCTACAAGCCTTCTTTTTGAATGAAACAACAACACAGTCTTATTGTTATGGCTGAGAGCTAACATATCCCCAAAGCCCCACTGTTGCTGATGAGCTTTGGGAAAGCAGCTGGCTCATGGGGCTCTCACCCCATCACTGGTGGCTTGTCACTGATGAGATCACAACTTGGTGCAATTGGGAGGTGACGCAGACAGGAGCTGGGGCTATGATCTTGGGGATCTGCTCCTAGTCCCTTTCTCTGTGGCTTTCTCCCCTCTCTCTGCTTCTGGGCTATCATGCCCTTCCCCCATGATGTGTCTGCCTCGCCACAGGTGGCGGAGCAATGGAGTCAGCTGACCACAGACTGAAACCTCTGAAGTAACCCTTTCATCCTTTAAGTTGACTTTCCCAGGTGTTCTGTCACAGCAGTGAAAAGCTGACTAATGCATTTATCTAATCTTCAACTTTAAGATGTTGAATTGAAAAGTCTATAGGTCAGAAATATACTTGAAATTTCTCACCTGTCTTGTCATTTGCCAAACACAATCAATAAACTGAAGAAATATGGGTGATCGGTCAGCATCTGCGTGGTTGTCGTCACCATGGCCTACTCGCTGAAAAGAAACAAAAGGTTAAATGTCTTTGTGAGTGCTGGAGTCCTCTTAAAAGTCACTTTAAATTGCCTGATGCAAGAGTACTGTAGAGCTCATCAAGCCTATCAGCTAGGGATATAGCTCAGGGGTAGAGCACTTGCCTAGCATGCACGGGCCCTGAGTTCAATTCCAGTGCTAAAAAAAAAAGCACTCAAAAATGCTCATCAAATTGAATTGACTTTCATTTCTATTAGGAAACCAAATTTCTCTTTACTGTCTTTTTACATGTTGATTGCTTTCTAAAGCTGATATCAAGAAATGATAAGCAACTGGCTAGCTGATTTTTCAGTGCAAGAGTAAGTAGTGCCCCAAGTACACAAGAGCAATGCAAGAGTACCAGTGAACAACTTGCAAAGCATATCACGACTGCCATTTTCTCCTTAGGTGTAAACAGTTTTGTCTTCCACAAATTTCAGGAAATCTAAACAAGCAAAACTATGATTAACAACCTACAGATTTTAAGCAGTTCTACATGACTCAGAGCAAGCCAAGATCTCCTCTCTTGAAGCGCTAATAGGGTAGAGCCCTTGCATAAGGAAGCTTAGTGTTGCCTTTTATAACTCCTGATATTCATATTAGTGATTTGCATCAAAAGATAACATCCTCAACCACACAAACAGGGTTGCCAACAACACTGAAAACACCACAAGTAAAAAGATAGCCAAGGGGTAAGGGCTCGAGAGAAGCTTCCAATAACCTAATGGCTAAACAACAGGATGATAAGGGCAAAAAATGAAGACAAAACAATCAGCATATCAACAGAGAATGAAAAATACTTGATCCATGAAATTGCTCCTCAGAAAGATGTAAAAACAAGGAAATGACAAACTCATTGTCAACATCTTACAGTAACAGTGTATTACTTTTGCATCTTTAATTGTAATAAAAAATATATAAAAATTACCATTTTATTTTATTTTTTATGGCACCGGGGACCGAACTCGCAACCTTGCGCCTGCCAGGCAGGCGCTTAAGCCACTGAGCCAAACTCCTGGCCAAAAAGTTACCATTTTAATCATTTAATTGCTTAACACTTCAGTGCATACTTTAGTGGCAACCCAAGGGGAATTGTGGTGGGTAAAACACATGCCGACTATATCTTTCTAGTGGAAATATGTACTGTAGCACAACAGCAGCAAACTTCGCATCTCAGTGGCTGCGTGGGGGCAGCGCAGGAAGCAGTCCTTGTGTTCGGCTATTTGGTACAATGAACAGCAAGCTATGTGCATGAATGTCAAAAGTATCATGGGGTGAGTTTTACCCACACTATACACCATGTTACATTTTTGTGTATTTATAATTTATTACGTTTTCTTTTGATTTTTCTTGTAGAATTAGCCCAATTCAGTATGTACCATGTTGGGTGAAAATCTGCTTTTGACTTTGGGAGGAGGGTGAAAGTGAGCCATCAGGTGATTGCGCTGCCAATGATGGCTTGGATCACATAAGCCAAAGAAGTTAGCGTGACATAACAGATAGAGAAGTACATAATGAAGACCTTGATTCAGACGAGGAAGGAGAAAACAGGAATGTAAATAAATATCTGACTAGTCAAAATGCTACAAAACAATCATGTGTATCTGAATGATCCAATGTTAGAACTAGGTTGGAAAATGTTACCAGGTTCTTGCCAGATGAAACCTATTAGATGGAATGCCAACACTGCGATTCAGTGGTGGAAACTGTCATGGATGATACACTACTAAGGAAATACAAGTAAAGTATTCTATATGCATCAGTAGTAATACTCAAAAATGTATTTATCATGACACGTCACTATCTGAACTAAAAGCCTTCATAGCTGGACTTTATCATTCTGTCAGAATCTAAAGAATTTACGGAGAAGTGGCAAATGTGGTGTTGAGACTTTTAGAATAATGATATTCAAGAGATTTAGTTTCTTTCAAGCTTTTCTATATTTTGATGACAAAAAGATCAAGAAAGAAAAAAATTCAGCAATTTGGCTGCTATTCACTCATTTTTTGAAAGCTTTGTTTTGAACTGTCAAGCCGTTTATATACTATCTGAATACATGACAACTGACAAACAACTTGCATCATTTTGTGGTCGTTGAAGGTTTTGGCAATATATGCCCAATAAACCTTCCAAATATGGTGTACAGATATATGCCTCGGTAGATGCAAAGACATTTTACACCTTGAATTTAGAAATCTATCCTGGAACTCAGCCATCAGGTCTTTATTCGTGCAGTAATAAACAGTATGACACTGTGAACAGATTTACTGCACCTATTTCAAAAAGTAACCCAAATGCCACATTCAACAATTGGTTCAGTAGTTATCCATTGATGTGATATTTGCTAAAACAAACAAACAAACAAACAAACAGACCAGAAAAACACCAGTGGACCAGCACAGGAATGATTCCCAGCAACAAAGTGAAGATTCCTGAAAAAATGTTGCAAGTTCACAATAGAGAAATGTATAGTACAATCTTGGGATTTCAGAAAGACATAACATTGGCCTCCTGTATGTCGAAGAAAAACAAAGTAGTATTGATACCGTGGACATTACACCATGATAATAAGATAGTGAAGCTGGGTGGATGTGGTGGTGCAGGCCTATAATCCCAGCACTCAGGAGGCTGAGGCAGGAGGATCCTGTGAGTTCAGGGTCAATCCGTGTTACATAATAAATTCCAGGCTAGCCTGCATTACATTATGGTGAAAAAAACAAAAGTAATATTGACAATCTCAATGTTACACCATGATGATAAAATTGATAGCGAGGGGTGGTGCGTGCCTCTGATCCCAGCACTGAGGAGGCTGAGGCAAGAGGATCCAATGAGTTCAAGGTCAGCCTGTGCTACATAGAGAGTTGAAGGCTAGCCTAGACAGGTAGCAAGACCCTTTCTAAAACCAAACAAACAAACACTGATAGTGAATCCTCAACACAAATGAAGTCAGAAATGGTCACATTTTACCACAAAATGAAAGGCAGAGTAGATGCTGTTGACCAGTTATGCGGTGACTATGATGTCATTCAGAACACAAAAAGCATTGGGCAATGGTTGAGTTTTACTCGATTCTAAGCACATCAGGCATAAATAGTTCATAGTTTACAAAGAAAATAACAAGCACAAAATATCATGGAGCAATTTTCTTAGAGGATTGGGATGGGAATTGATAAATAATCAATTACAACAGAGGAAGAACTGTATCTGCCCAAAGAACTCCACAAAAGAATTCTGGAGCAGACCAGAGAAACATCACAAGGATCTCCTAAGAAAACAGGAAGAGCAGCAAGATGTCAAATATTTCCTATCAAAAAAGTCAGGAGAACAGAACACAAGTGAAATTTGTGTATGGAACATGCTGTTCTCATGTGGGAAAACTACCGTAGGTGTGATAATTGAAGTAAAGATTATTTTTTGCGATAGTTTTGTATTTCCATTGTAGTTCACATAGGAATTTATCTGTTACTTTTTAGATTTAGTAAGCAAATAGTAGAAAATGCTGACGTTTATTCTAAGCACTCAGTATATATTTGGCATTTTATCTTATTGGTATTTCAGTTTCCTGGTAAGTGTACATTGTGTAATAGGAAGCTTCTGAGAAAAAAGACAAGAGAGGTGACGAGGATGGCGTGCCAAGCAGGAAGCCTATGCACAGGTGCTGTCGGTGCGAGACCTGTGCGTGGGACATGCTGCTGTCAGGTCTGAGACTGCCTTCGGTGTGATAATTGAAGTGAAGATTGCTTCTGTGGTAGCGTGCTGTCTGTATTTTCATTGTACTTCACCTAGGCATTTATTTCTGCTGTTACTTTTTAGATCTTGTAAGCAGCTAAACCGTTGATGTTTATTCTACACACTAATTGCATATTAAAAATACAGTGTTTTATTTTATTGATATTTTACTTTCCTGTTAAGTACATATTGTTTAATAAAACTTGTAAAATTAAAATAAATAATTCATCAATAAAATACTCCTAGAGAATAAACATGGGCATTAGATACCCCCATAATGCACTTTTTCAAAAAATTCACTGTGACACCCCTTGTTTCAACACTCTCGCCGTTGGCATCATCTACGCCCCAAACCTGCCCGCCTTCCCAAACTGAGACCGCCCCCACTAACCGCCGGCCCCCGCCGCTTCCCCTCGGGCCCTGGCAGCAACCACTCCACTGTCTGCTTCCTGAGTCTGACCCTTTAGTCAGTTAGCGTGAGTGGGCCTTTCAGTCAGTGGGATGTCTTCAGAGCACGTCCGCACTGCAGCACACGTGGGCGCCCCCTTCCTGCAGGGACTGAGTACTATTCCATGGCGTGGCTGGACAAACCTGCTTCTCCTCTTTGCTGATGGACAGCTGGGCAGCGGCCACCTTTGGGCCACCGTGTACACCAATGTACAAGTATCTGCTGGATCCCTATTTTCACTTCTTTTGGGTGTATACCCCAAAATGGAATTGCTGGATCATATGGAATGCTGTTAAGAAGCTGCCACACTGCCTCATTTCTGCACTCCCTCTGTATAAGATCATTTGCAGAACCTCGTCTTTAGTGTTGAAGGTACTTAGGAAACAGTTCTGCACTGATTGTAGATACCCAGTGAACTCTAGTAGCGTGTGCAATGTGGCCCTGACACTCCGAAATTCAGGTCTTTCCATGGCATCTAGTAGAGGCCTAGTCCTTGGTTAGATACCTAGAATCCCCAGACAAATAAGTAATCATGTTAGTGACTGACTGTGGTCTCAATGAGGGAGAAATACTGGTAAATAACAAGGGCTGAAGTGTGCTAAGAGCTTCCCAGTGTGCAAGGGGCACGGGGATGGCATAGAGGAATGTGCGAATCATCCGAGGGTGGTGACGGGGAGGAAATGAGGAGAAAGTGACACAAGTGACGGTTATGGTGGAGGCATCATTTAGATAAACTTTAAATGACAGGGAGTTGCTTGCTTCCTGGTGGCCAGGAACTTACCATACGCAGTGTGCACATGGTAGGGGACACTAAGGGGAGCCGGAAGTAGCTGAGGCTCAGGGTGAAACAGGAAGAATGGGGAGCTGAGGCTGGAGAGGTGGGCGAGGGCCAGATCATGGGCTCGGAGTGCCACACTGGTGAGTTGCTCACCATCCTGTAGGCCACAGGAAGCCATGAGGGGATTCACACGGGGCAGTGGCAGCAGCAGACCTGTTCTTCAGAATGCTCCACGGAGCCACAGTGGGAATGGCAGATTGGAAGGGGACAAGCTGCAGAGAGGCTGCAGACTGAGCACTGGCTACCAACTGGACTAAAACACAAAGGCAGCCCAAGTACACCCAGCAGATGACCCAGCAATTCCACCCCTAGGCATCTATTCCTCGAACTGACGGCAGGTTGTTGGGGGCTGAGTTATGTGGCCCCCAAATTGAAACTCTAACCTCCAACACCTCTGAATGTGCCTGTTTTGGGAGATAGGACCTCAGAGGAGGGCAAGTTAAACTGAGGTATTAGAGTGGGCCCTACCTGACATGACCCGCGTGCTTGGAGACGAGGAGGTCTGGACACACGGGAGACACCTGGGGCACGTGCATGGAGGAAAGACCACGTGAAGATGCAGCAAGAGGGCATCATCTGCCAAGCCAAGCAGAGCGCCCTCGGGAGAACCCTGCTGGCAACCCAATTTTGGATCTCTCCAAATGGGGAAATTCCTCCAAATGTGGAAAAATGCATTTCCATTGTTTAAGTCACCCAGTGGCATAACATGCACAGAGAAAGACTATCTGGCCATATATATCGACTTTGAAAACATCATACCTGGCAAAATAAGATAGTCATGGAAGATAAATACTGCATGATTCTACTTATATGGGATACCTAGAACTGGCAAATTCAGAGAGGCAGAAAGCAGATGAGTGGCTGTCAGGGCCAAAGGGAGGGGGAAATGGGAAGTAGCTGCTTAAGCTGGAGAGGGTTTCCATTTGGGGTAGTGAACATGTTTGGGGACTGGACAGAGGTGACAGGCATACAACACTGAATGTTCTATTTACTGATTTGAACACTTTAAAATGGTTAATTTTATGTTACGTGAGTTTTACTTCATTTGTTAAAAAAGTTATAACTCCATTTAAAAAAAGCCCTACCAGGACCATGCAAAGTTGGAGTCTGTGGTACGCTGTTATGGACATTCAGCTCTGGTACAGAGGAGAAAGCCCAAACGCACTGTGTATAGTGCATGCGTGTGGGTAAAACAGGCATAACTTCACCATCTCAACTTACCAGTGCAAATCTGTGTCCAAAGCTTATCCACTCCTTTTCTATGAGAGCTTCAAATCCTTTGATGGTCCGGTAGTAGCTGTCCAACATCAGCATGGCCAATGAGGTGAGCTGGGCTGTTCGGTCCCAGCCATCACTGCAGTGCACCACCACAGAGGTCTTCCCAGACTCTATCTTATCAGCGATCCTCACTGCCCCAGCAAGAAGCATCTTCAGGGAAGAAGGCACAACAGACAAATCTATGGTCACTTTCAAGTACTGTGTGAAATATTTCTGGGGAGAACTTTGGAAGCCCTGGTCAATAAACCAAACGAGAATGCCATGCAGGGGGCTAGGGGTGTAGCTCGGTGGTAGAGCACTTGCCAAGTACGTATCAGGCCCTAGGTTCCATCC
Source organism: Dasyprocta punctata (assembly GCA_004363535.1). NCBI lineage: Eukaryota > Metazoa > Chordata > Mammalia > Rodentia > Dasyproctidae > Dasyprocta > Dasyprocta punctata. The sequence continues at coordinate 15,674 of RJWM01021853.1, forward strand.
CCAGTACTGAAAAAAAAAGAAAAAAACGCCATGTAATCAATTGAGAACAAATAAGAGATGTTAGCATTATGTAAAATTTAAAAAATACTCACACTAAGAAAAACTACAGCAGTAAACAGGGACCTTTATTAAAGGGTCACAAAGTTCTCTTAAAAATCTGACGTGAATCAAGTATTACCCCCTTGCGATTATATCACTGTCCACTAAGACCACAGTCCAGGAGCTGCCAAAGACACTAAGAAAGTGCACATACACAGCAAAGATGCACTTCTTCATCATGCTGAGAAACCACTCAGAGACACAGACATCTGTGGCACAGACAGAGGTAAGGCTAACAACAGCAAGGCAGATGAAGACCAGCCCCTTTACCCTGATATATTCCAGCCAGTGTGTCGAGTCCACGTTGGACAGCCACCGGGCCTCATCGATGGAAGGGTACACGATCTCCTTTAACTTCCGCAGCGACTCTCTCATCACGTGAATGTTGTGGATCTCCAGAAACATGAGCTCTGCATTTGGGTAAGCGCTTTCACTTTCATATCCTCCACCCTTGGCCTGTGAAAAGCAAGACACACATCATCCCACCTGGAATTAGCTTTTCTGCTATTTCCAGTGCCGCCAGATATAGGCCACCACGGCAGCAGGAAACTTGCCTGTTAGAAACCTCCTCTGTCCTTGAATGTATGTCTCACGGCTGCCGGAACAAAGTCTTACAGACTGGGTAGCTTACAACAGGGACCTGTCATCTCACTGTGAGGAAGGCAGAAGGCTGAAATCAAGGTGCCAGCAGGCGGCACTCCTTCTGAAGCCTTCAGGGAGGATCTTCCTTGGGTCTCCCAGCTCCTGGCAGTGCCAGGGGCCCCTGGGTATAGACCCATCATGCTAACTTCTGCCTCCATCACCACCTAACCTTCTCCCCTCTGCTTATGTCTCTGCATCTTGTTTTTCTCATAAAGACACCCTTCCCATCCAATTAGGGCCCCCCCAGCTCAATATGACCTTATCTTCACTTGACTACAATTTTTTTTTTTATTAACAAAGAATCTACAAAAAAAAAGAAGAAGAAAAAACAATAAAACAGACAAGCAGGTTTAGGAAGGTCACAAAACCATATACAGAAATCTAGTGTTGGCCTATATACAAGCAATGAACAATTCAGAAGTAAAATTGTAAAGGCACAAGTTACAACATCACCAAAAAGCTTCAAGCAACATTACTGTATAAATCTACCAAAATACATTCATTATCTGTATCCTAAAAACTGCAAAAACTGATCAAAAGTACTCACTGATTACTATTGTGACATAAGGTCACATTCACAGGTACGTGGAGTTAAGACTTCAACACTTCTTTTTTGTGGGGACACAAATCATAACAATCTTCTTTCATCATTATTAATTTTTAAACCATTAACAACCAGCTGTCACTCAAAAAGAATTAGGCTTAAAGAGCTTCATTCTGTAAGTGTCACCTATCTGATTAGAAAAGTTGTACTACCACAAAAATTTCTGAATATAAAGCAATTTGGAGGTCTCAAACCAGGAAATTTATCTAAGTAATTTAAGTAAAATAAAATGCACGTGTTATGAAAAGGAGGAATACAACTTGCTCCTTGGTATTCTCATAACACAATCTGGTCTACACTTAGCTTATATTGTACAGAGATCAACATTCAAAACACATCTGTGACAAGGATGTAGAGAAAATGAACGCTATTATATTGCTAGTGAGAATATAAAATGGTACAGGTCCTGTGGAAGGCTGTTTGGTGGTTCCTCAAGAAAAATTTCATATAACCCAGCCATTCCACTCCTGAGAAAACACCTTGCAGGGTCTAGAACAGGGGCTATAACAAAAACTTGTACACAAACATTTGTAGCAGCACTGTTCACAATAGCCAAAAAGAAAAATGATTCAAATATCCATCCACAGATAGATGAACAGCATGTGGTCTGCCTCCATAATGGAACATTATTTGGCTATCAAAAAGAATGATGTACTAATGCTAAGACAGGGACAAATCTTGAAAACAAGCGAAAGCAGCCAGACATAAAAGATCACATATTATGTGACTCTACTTACATGAAGTGCCCAGAATGGGGAACTCACAGAGACAAAAGTTGGTTAGTGGTGTCGGGCTAAAGGAGGGAATGACCAACGGGTATGGAGCTTACAGATAGGCTGATGAGAATGCTCTGGAATCTGCTGATTGCATAACACTGTGCATGTATTTGGAGTCTGTGAATTGTAAACTATGCAGTGGTTAAAATAGTGAATTTTATGTTACCTGAATTTGATCTCAATAAATGTATAAACAAACAAACACATCTGTGGACCCAAAGACACTCTTCATTTACTCCCTATTATTTACCATGTGAATATGAATTCCTACCCCTGAGTTAAATTCAGAGGCAAGAACAATGATGACCAAAAAGCACAGTCCCCATAGTCCGGTGGGTGGCGGCTGGAGCCCTGGCCAGGCCTGAATGACCAGAAGGGAAGGAAACACGAGTCAGGATGGAGGGGCGAGAAGAGCCAGGAAAAGGGGACATAGAGCTGGAGCATAAGAAGTTCAGCAGAGAGAAGTCGAGGGCAGTGGCAAAACACAATGAACGATGAGGCCAGAGAGCACGGCGTGGCCAGATGGCAAGACTGAAGAGAATCAGCCTCCTCTCCTGAGGAGTCCCAGCCCCGGGGACCTTCGGTAGGTGCAGTCATCTGGCAGAAGCAGGCACGGTGGAGGCAGCAGGGCACAGGGACACAGGTGACTTGAGATCCTTCAACGGCAGGACACAGTGGCTGAGCAGAGTTGTGGACAGGCCGGGCACCGCCCACGCATCTGTGCTGGGCAGTGTGAGAGCCTGGAGAGCAGCGGACTGTGCAGGGAGAGAGTCTGGTTTAGAGCAGTGAGCAGCAGCCATGTATAGGCCTCAGAGTGGTCTCAGCTGTGGGTGTCAACATGCAGGCTACTGGCATATGGATGGGTGATAATGGAAGACAGACAGACAGACAGACAGATGACCAGGTGAGTAAGGTCCCCAGCAGGCAGGAAGGGCTAGCGGAGAACCTCTTCCATGATAATGGAAGGCAGGACGGAGAGGAAGTCCCTCTCTGATGATCTGTTCCCTGTCAAGAAGGATGGGGCAGGGCCACACATCAGCAGTCATAAATAGGTGGGAATGGCCTCGTGGGGAACAGAGGGGCTGCTGGGGAAACGGGAGGCCAGCCCGGCAGCTCTGAGGGCCTGGCTGAGGCTGTGGACCATCATCTGCACACTGCGAGCCTTCGTTCAGAAGGCACTGCAGCCCAGGGCGAGGGCACGAGAGAGGCAGGTGACCAGAAGGGAGCCGGACAGGGAAGGCCTACCGCGTGGTGGCAAACCTATGGCACACGTGCCAAGCCTGCCATCTGTTATCGCTGAAAGTTCCAAAAGGTTCACCATCACTGACCTACTGTGTCCCAGGCCGCAAGCTAGGCTAAGGAACCAGCCCAGAGCCAGGGGCCTATAGGGAAGAAACTCTGCGAGGTGCCGAGCTGGAGCCCAAGGAGGACCCGGCACTCTGGCACACAGGATGTGTGTGCGCCAAGGGCTGGTGTCAGTCAGCCAGGAGATCATACTTAAAGAGAATTTTCTGTCTGGAAACTCATCATAAATACAAATGAGAAAAATGACCATCAAACAATAAGGTTAGGGAGTCAAATGAGCATCACATGCCAATTCCACATCAGGCTGCAAGGGACGGGCACCCGGACATCTCCAGACATGAGAGAAAGTGGGTGGGGAAGGACCCCACTGTACCCAGGCAGGAGCAGGAGGGTAAGGTTCAAGGGGTTCTGGAAAATAAGAACTTGCCATACCTCTCTCTACAGGAGAGCAAAGTAACGTCCCCGAGAGGAGTCAGTGACATTGCGGCAATGTTTTCATCTTTACCCAAGTTCCCCAAGAAGAAGCTGACAGCAGTGGCAGTGGGGCCATCGCCAACCTTGTGCAAAAGGAAAACCCAGTGTCCCATGGGAAGCACTATTTGATGGCTGTGCTCAGGCTGCCCGATCTCAGACCAGCCTTTCCACGCCAGGCACTGCGACAAGCTCTCTGTCCCCAGTGGGAACTGCAGCCTCTGTGAGGGCTTCGGAGGCGTGCAGGGCACAGCACACTAACAGGCCAGCAGACTCCAAGGTCTGCACGCTTCCTCCTCCTCCCAGCTGCCTCCCATCAGCCACTCTTCCCTGACTGAGCTTTTGTTTCCCTGCAAAGGCCTTGATCCAGAGACCCGTCTCCTCCTCATCCTCCCAAGGTTGCAGCCATCACCCAGCAATCTCAACTTCAGGCCTGATCTCACTTGGCATTCCACAGCCTTATCCTCCCCACAAAGATGCCTCAAATGCAACAGGTGACAGCCAAACTCCTGCCCTCCGCATCACGGGTTCTGAAAAGGAAATCTCACTTAAACGCCCCGTGGGTTGCCACTCTGCCTCTCTAGTGGTGCAGGTGGCTTTTAATGTAATGTCCCATGTCACTTGCCATCAGGTCTTCCCCTCACTGATGGTCTAGAGAGATGACCCTGACTAGGGCCAGTCAGCCTTTTGTCTCGGAGTCCCAGGACAGGTGCTCATGGGCCCGGCCCAGTTCTGATTCATCCTGTGAGGACAGCGGTCCCGATACCAAACTAGACAAAGACACAGCGTGGAAACTGCAGGCCTGTGTCCCTGCAGAATATAAATCAACAAAACACTAGCAAAGCAAATCCAGCAGCATATTAAGGATACCACACACCATGACCAAGAGGGACTTACCCGAAGAACACAAAGGGATTAAATTAGATTGCCAGGGCTGCTGTCGCAAAGTTATCACAAACTGGGGGGCTGTCTTAGTCACTTTCCTTGTTGCTGGGACAAAATATCCGACACTCAAACTCAGAGGCAGAAGAAGTCAAGCTCTCTCTGTGCGTATGACGTATGTGCAGAAGACCTGATGGGGACTTGGACAAATAAATAACCTTACATGTTTCCAGCCATGCATATCGCTGCAGTAAAAGTCACTGCAGACACGTGATTTGGTGTGCAACTCTTCTGCACGTGGTAAAATACAATGAACTGCCCTCGCACTATTCAATGTTTAGAAGACAGTCTCCATGAATAGCGCTTTTCTCACATTTTGTAATTCCTTGGCATAATCCCACAGTGGTGACAAGAAGGATGCAGAGATGTACAAAAGCTGACTTAACTAATGACCCACAGAGTGCAAGGAGGGCTCCCTGCTAAAGGATGCCTCCCTGGGGGAAGTCAGAAAGTGGCCCACCAGAGAAATCCATGTTAAACCCTGGCAACTGAACGTGACCTCGAGTGAAGGATCCTGAGATGATGGGATAATCCTAGATTACCTGAGGTGGGCCCTAAATGCCTCGCAAGTATCCTCAGCAGAGAAAGGAACAGATACGGAAACCAAGAGGAGGGGGAGGGAGAGAAAGAGGAGGAGGAGGAAGAGGAGAAGGGACAGGAGGAAGAAGAGGAGGGGTGGGAGGAGGAAGAGGAAGAGGATGAGTAAGAGGAGGAAGAAGAGGAGGATGAGGAAGAGGCGGTGGCGGTGGCCACAGGAAGACAGACGCGGAGATTACAGCGAAAGAGGACCCAGACCAAGTGAAGGAGCACCCCATTTGAAGGGTGGGAAGGGGAAGGGGAATCAGTCAAGGGGAGGCAGGAGGCTGGCTTTCAGGAGACTGTGGTCAATGATGGAATAATCACTGAGGAAAGAAAAGGAGCAAGCTGGCAAGAAAGTCAGAGTCAGATCACACGCACTGCAGTGGGGCAGGCGATCCTGTATTCCGGAGAATGGCACGGCCTGCCCCGCTGTCGGACAGGCACTCACACTGCCTGCGATGCACTGCCTGTTTCTGCCCACTGACCACGCCAAGCCAGCTCGGCACTCACTATCTGCTTTGTGCAGCTCCCCTGGCGCGTGGAGCTCACATCCCTTCCTTGCAGTCCCTCACCCCTCTGGCACTGGCTTTCCCAGCACCCTGCCCTAGCGGATGTTCATTAGATATGTGCTACCTGAGGGTTACTGCAGATGCAGGCGGGAGACGGCAAGGGTTGTTGTCACTTTTCCAGTCCTGAAATTACTTGTGTGGGCAAGGTCCTCGGACTGCCAAATGCCTACCTGCAGCAGCACACGATCACAAAGTCACCTGCAGTACACAGAAAAGGCTCAAAGCAGAACTTCCTGTTTGGAGAGCAGGGACTCCAAGTCTGACTTCAAAGCTCTCACCTGGTGCAAAGCACACAGCCACCTCCAGTTAGTGGGGATCAAATGGGAGCTGCCAGCAGAGGTGACCACATTGGGACACACTGTCTCCTGATGTGCGCTACCACTGATTCGTGTCACTTAGAGAAACTGTGTATATCTGTAGTGTGAATTGCTGAGTCCACTTTAAAACAGCTTCAGGCCAGATATGAATTATCAAATATTCCTTATATGTCTTAAATTAGAGGTACTTCCAAGGGATTCACAATCATTCACTAAAATACCTAATCTTTTAGATGATTCTCTGAGTCTTTGCTTAATTGATTCAACAGGCAGGATTGGGGAAAAGCAGAACAGCGCCCACGGAGTACAAACCAGGGAGGGCTGCCATGGACTATTCTGAAAGCCTCTGACTCCAGGTGGGGAGGGGCTCGATGAGCTGTTGCAAATGCATGACAACTGACAGGAAGTAGATAAGAGACAGCATATGTTTCTGCAGTGCTATCGAGACTGTACCTTGTTGGTGTCAGCGACACTGTTTTGTCGGGCATCAAAGATGATAAGTTTGTGGGACTGTGCATTAGCGTCCATTATTGTCTGCAAGTATTTTTCATCCTCTTTGCAGCGTTTATCACCGGGGCCCACCAGCGGCTGGCTGCAGCGGGTAATCGTTGCCTGACTTTCCGGATGAATCCATGATAACACCTAGTGTTTGGAAGCAACAGATGTTAGCACAGCCCCCAAAGCAGTACATGCTTGAATTGCTTGGTAGGAAAAGCAGTTCTCCTGAAGATTCTCCTCAAAGCTGAGAGTGGACAGACCAATCACGGCACTGCAGTGGCTAAGGGACTCAATGCTTTGGTCAGGCTGAACTGTCTGACCAGGTAAGTTCTCAAATTCTATGATTCTGGGCAAAATAAAACCCAAGTCAAACTATCGCTAAAATATATCCCCATTTCTATTTGATTGACTAGTTTTACCTTGTCTCCTAATTAAAAAATAATCTCTATCTCCACAATAACACACATGGCAGGGTGACGACAAAGTAAACATACAGTCTCTGGTCAAACCTACAACTCTGTCACCAAACCTCCCGTTTTCCTCCAGGGACCCAGTGACTCAGGGTCCCACCACATGCAACTGGTGGGCAAATCCATCACTCCTTGCTGCCCACAACCGTTTAACAGTGCCTTCCCCTGCAGCCCCAGCGCTCCACTTAGCATGAGCTGCATGGATTTTCCCTCAGATGATTTGGTGGAAGCACTGATAGAAACTGTTACTGCAACAGCATACTCTTTCTTGCTACTCCTTTTTTATTCTCTATGTTTCAAGAGCGTAACTTAGAAATAAAAAATTATATAAGGGGGAGATGCAGCAAAACAGAATGTTTACATATTTCTTGAGAATCAAAGATAAGTTCAACCTTATTTTCTCTGGGGTTTTTTTGTTTGTTTGTTTCTTTACTTTTTGAGACAAAGTCTCACTGTGTATTCCATGCTGGCCTTGAACTCACTGTGTGGCCCTGGCTGGCCTCAAACTTGCAGTGACCGACCTGCCTGCCTCAGCCTCCTGACAGCTGGGATTACAGATCATGTAGCATCCCACTGGCTCTCTTCAGGTTTCTGAGCTTATCTTTCTATTTTCCATCTTGTTCGCTGGAGTCTCTGTCTGCATCTGTCCACATTAGATCTAATGAAGTACATGTTTTTATCCAAATGCCAATGTTTATTACTTACAGGGACTCTGCCTTTTGCTCGAAAGGCTGCCACTTTTGATAGGTCATCATCTTTTACACTGGTTGGCACAACAATGACAGCAGGGTAAGTGGCACAGAGCTCATAATTACTATTTATTTTGGATATTTTCCAACTTTCATTTGGCAAGCCCTGCAGAACAGTAGAGAGAAAAGAAGAGGGGAAAACATGCTTTTCCACTTTGATAAAGTATTAAGCATGAATCACACCTATTTCCTAATTTTGGTTGTAACTTAAAAGTTGATGCCATGACAGTAAGAATGTACTGGAAGAAATGGAAAAGTTCACAATGCTCTGAGGAATTCCCAGTCCCAAGAACACAATGTCCTACCAAGATAGTCCCATCACAGGCCCCAAATGGAACCTAAGTCAGGGGCTTGGGGCCTTCCTCATCACTACCAGATCATCTTCTAGAAGTCATCGGCAAGACCTTGTTGGAAACCTCTAACCTTTAGCCCTCCTCACCCTCTGGAAGAGAACAAACAACCATGAGAAGAGTCAAAAGGCTGGCATAGGAGAAGAGGGCACTCAGAAGTAGAGAAGTTATGCCCAGGTACAACTTGTGGAAACTTTCTACTCCTCTAACTTTTTAGAAGAGAAAAAAATGTTCAACCTATTATTTTCACTTTGATAAGCGACATACTTTACCTGTCTCTTATATTCAGCTACTGGATCATAAACTTTCCAGCCATTAACTGGAAATTTTTCTTTATAGCTGAATGCAAATAGTGCCTGGACACAAAAACCACAAAACACAAGTCAGTATTTAGTGTATTCCATATACCCAATATTAATCTGTTCATTCTGATAGAAGCTGAATGTATTAAGATTCTTATTTCAATCTGCAAATTTTGAAGTAAAAAATTGGTAGCTTTTCTTAATCATTATAGAAAACTGACAAAATTCAAATAGCCTAATATTAGTTACAACATAGAAAAAGAGATAAAGGAAACCTCTGGGGAATACATGACTAAACATGAAATTACAGAAATGCACTAAATGCACTAAGAAAATGCACTAAGAAAACCTTTACTTCAGTGTACTCACCTGGCCATTGGAAAGAGGAAATGCATGTTTATTGAGATTTTCAAATATCCCGAGTTTGCGCTGTTCCTCTTGTTTATAAGCAAGTCGCAAGTTCCTCATATCCTAGTAAATGATTAGCAAAACTCAGTTATTCGACATATATTGAGCACCTATGAGCCACACACAATGGTAAAAATAAAGAAAATATTTATTTATTTCTCATTTTATGTTTCTTTTCCTATTAACAAAAGTATCTTCAATGAGATTAAAAAAATCAAGGAAACTGGAATAAAGGGGATATGTATGGAAGAAAAGTTTTAAGAGAGATCACAGAATAATGTTTGCACACAAAAGCTCTGTCATCAAGCCCTGTGCATGCACTTAGTAAAGGTGTGCCATGGAATTAGTTGTGTACTTTAAGCTGCTAAAAGAGCCAACTGTAAAATCCACACCACCTATAAACAGAATATGGCAAAGACTTTGCCTCTGGAAAGGACTCTGTATCACGCAGGGACTGGGGCCCTCAGTGACATCCTTACAGCAATATAATGTGTTTCTCAGTGCCTCCCAAATGCAAGCTGATGGGAAAGGCCCAAGCACAAGCGGGAAGAAATGATCGCACTCAGCACAGGTCTGGTGGTGATTTCTTCCCAAGTCAATGCTCTGAGCATTGCCGCCAACCTTTTTAAGCATATGTCCCCTATGAGTTAAACACAAAAATCTCACTCTTCTTTAACATTATATGAAACTGGAAAATAAATACAATCACAAAGAAATTAAAGCAGCAGCAATTTGGGAAGTGAAGAAGTTGTTGTGATAGTACTTACAATAGCAAAAGAACAGGAGTAACTCAAATGTCCATCAGTAGGGGCTATACCACAGCTAATAGAATACTACAGTGGTTAAAATCAGAAGCAGCCCTATACATATTGATATAAAGGAGTTCCAAGATATACTGTCAAGGGCCAAAAGAAAGGAACAGAACAGTACGTATAATATACTACCATTTACAGTTTCAAAGAAAGATCAGACACACATGCTTATATGCACAAGGGGTCTGTGAAGGCGTACATTAGGAATGAGGAAGTGTGCTGCCTGCAGGGAGTACAACAGGGTGGCTGGAATTGGGAGGGACACTTACTTTTTACTATCTATAGCTTTTGTACCTTTAAATTGTACACTGCCTGTTAAAAAATACCTTACAAGGCTCTTAGGCATGAGCTGAGGGGGCTGGGAGCCTAGCCTTAGTAATTCTAGGCTAGAAAACACTTATCTCAGCTGTCAGCAAATACCCATCCTAGCCATAAAAAACTTCTTAGTAAAACAGTCACAGGACACCTTCCAGAGCAGCGTCATTTCCTGCGGCGCCCTCCATCCGAGTGATCCGGGCTATGCACACGCTCCTTGGTAGGGATTTACTGTATAGGACTGCATTCCCAGCCAAGAGGAACACGTGCAGAGGTCCTGTATTTGGTAGAGTGCATACTTAGCATGGATGAGAGAATGGGAGTGAATCCCAAAAGAGGACAGGACTGGGGGGCAAGGATGAAGTGAGGCTGGCTCAGGGGAGGCTGCAGAGGACAGTGAGTCAGCTCAGCCATGTGGGGTCTTGACAAGGAGGTTTTCCTTAGGCCCAAGCAGAATGGGAAACTACTTGAGAATTATGAGAAGGGGAATAACAGCTTTCCAAATTGCAGAATCAACCAAGTCGCCCTTCTGCTTGATGTTGTGTAGCTGCTGGACGTGTGTGGATGTGCGACCCTGCCTGAAAGGAACAACTGCCACGCAGGGCGCAAAGCGAGCCCAGTAAGGCAGCACGTTGACCTGGAAGACGCTGGAAAAGTGGATTCACTGCAGCGTAGGGCTGAAAGAGGGAGCAGGCCTCAGGGATCAGATCACAGGAAACAGATGGGTGGGAATCTGAGCCCTGGATTCAGGAAGAGTCCTGACGATTATGCAGGCAGATCTCGTTCCTGGTACTTTGGGTAGGTTTTTAGTAAACTGTATTCCACGGGGTAAAGTCCTTTAGAATAAAACATTTGTTCAGGGTGCTTTTTAAGTTACTACTTTTTATGAAAGTTATCACACCCATTTCTACTTAACTCACTGGAGGAAGGATATGAAATAAAAACTAGGCATAGCTCAAAGTGAAAACTGCGACATAACCAAGACACTTTAATAACAGGATTTAAAGAACCTCGCTGTCTCTTTAGGAAGCCTCTGATGATCCACTGTTCTGAAAAATAGTCTTGAAAAAACAAACTGGAAAATAGTACTGATCTCTGCTTTCCACTTGATTTCCCTGGGATGTAACAAACGATGTTGGCACTGAGGTTACGAGCCACATTAATTAGAAATACTGCAACAGAAAATTACATCGATGGAGTCTGCGATGGTTTCAATTTGTTGATATGAGATTTGAAGGAGCTGCTGTCCTGAAAACAGCTGGATTACGAAGACTCAAGTTATTGTAACTATCAAAGCACAGGAAGGATGAGTCAGAGAAAGTCCTAAGCGGATGACCCCCTTTCATGACCCCCTACTTGCATTTGGAGTCTACCTTGCACACGATCTCTATACCACATGAATTGTCTCCGTGGCTCTGTGCGCCAATCTTCTCAACTCTGCTGATCACTCCAAGGGGCACATCCAGGATGAAGTGTGGGTCCTAGGTTTAAAAATTCAGATTAATGCCAGTCCAGGTTCGTCAACAGAGTCTCCTCATTTAAGTCTTTGTTGATTAGGAAACATGTGTGTTCAGCATTTCCTCTTTGTCCCAGCTAGGAAACTGAAGTCTGATTTATGGCATACCTTATACAGTTTATGTTGAGACTATCCCTTCCCTCCAGGTTTAACTAATCAGACTTTTGGTTGAGATATAAAATCTATCTGCAAATATGACATATTAAAGCTTACCCTCTGGTTATGTTCGTGTGATGGGATTTCAGGAGACTATTTACTTTCTTCTTTTACTGATTCCAAATCATTTTAAAAAATAAAAACACTAAAAAAAAAAAAAACTCACCCGCTCTACATTTTTGAAGTACATCTTAAAGTCTGTCACTGTCAGGGTTCCGCTCACTGCTCCCATAAATGGGCAGATATACATGACATCTTTTACTGAAAGAAAAACCCAAAGTAGCAACTGTCAACATAGACTTATGACTCAATACATCTTAGCATGAGCTTTCAAATGTATGTGTGGGTGTGAATCCAGTTTTCTAGGAATTTTATTTAACAGAACTTTAAATAAAGGTATAGATGAAGAGTCTTTTAATTAAAGTTGGATCACTTAACACTCTGGCTACCTAGTGAGGTTTCAAGTAAAGGCCTCATAATAAGTTAGTTTGTCATTTTTTTCCAAGCAGTTAACATTTTCCCTGGGTGGTAAATTAACCACATTCAAAATGTTAATTAAACTCTAAAGACACTAAGCTACCATTTCATAAATTACTGCTACTTAAAACTACTGAAAGCTAATCACTGTCCTGTAATACACCTCCAAGGGAAACTGCTTTAGAGATGGTAAAAATTACAACCACATTAATAAAGTGGAAAAAGACATATTTTAGGGCTGGGAGTTTGGCTTAGTGGTAGAGTACCTGCCTCACACACCTGATGTCCTAGTTTCTACCTCCAGAATCAGAAAAGAGAGAGAGAGAGAGAGAGAGAGAGAGAGAGATGTGTTTCAAATCACTGATAAGCTTCCTTACTGATTTTAACTTTCATTTTGTTATCAATAAAATACACAACATTTTAAATTCCCGTATTAAAGAGCTCCAATCTAGCAAGGTGTGGTGATGCACACCTGTAATCCCAGCACTCTGGGAGGCTGAGGCACAAAGATCACAAGTTTCAAGCCCAGTCTGGACAACTCAGCAATTTAGTGAGACCTTGTCTCAAAGTAAAAAATAAAAATACAAAGGGCTGGGGATGTAGCTCAATGTGAAGGTCCTGGGTTCAAGCCCCAGTACTGCAAAAGAACAAAAAGAGCTCATCTCATATCTTCATGACTTTCCCAAAGTGCCATTCCATTGGAATGACAGAAACCTACATGGCTATAGCTGAGTCCAAGCAGGACAATTAAAGGTACTAAAGTTTGTCACTTGGCCAAACATTTCTATCACACTTTTCTACAACTCATTACAAACTGAGTGCTTTCAATTGTAGGGTTCTGGGTATAAATGGATATAGTTCCTGTCTATAAGCAGCCTGGAAGTCACCATTATACCATAGCCTGATAAACGCTATAAAGTGATGTGGACACAAAGTGCTAAAACTCAGAAGAGGATCAACTTAACCCAGAAGGGAAGTAGGTAGAGAGGGAGTGAGAGAAAAGAGAAGGAAAGAGGGAAAAGAGACAGCAAGTTGTTAGAGCTTAGTATGGATGCATCGAAAGGGGAAGTAAGGATTAATGACATGAGGCTAGAGACTGGCAGGAACAGGATCAAAATGTGTTTCTGTAGGACACTAAACATTGCTAGTATCTTATCCTTAAAAGATAACAGACTATAAGTAAAAACAATGAACCACTATGAAAAACAGTATGGAGAACCCTCAAAAAAAACTACAAATAGAAATTTCATTCAACCTAGCTATACCTCTTCTGGGTATCTTCTCAAACAAGTTAAAAACATCCTATTATGGTGATACATGCACACCCATAGCTAAATATTGGAAATAGCCTATATGTCCATCAACAGATGAATGGATAAAGAAAATATGGTATTCATACACAATGGAGTGCCACACACAATGTGGTATTTAATCACCATAGAGTACTGCACAGTCACAAAGAAGGACAAATTCGAATCAACTGTAGGAAAAGGATGCATCTTGAGACTATAATACTAAATGGAACACATCAGACATAGAAGGCTAAATATTGCATGGCTTCTCTTGTATGAGAAACACAAAGTATAAATAATTTAAAGAGTAAAATCAAAGACAGATGATAGGAAACAGAGAGGTAGACCTTATGCAGATAGGGTGGGGATCTAGGGATGGAGAGAAAGGGGAAGAGAAGGGATAGTAAAAAGCATTATGATTCAGTATGTATATTTACATGCACAAATGCCCCACAATGAATGTATTCACTATGTATCACAAACATGTAATAATAAGAAATGAAGTTAAAATATAAAAACATACTGTGAGGTTTATGATAGATGTAAAAGTCAAATGGATAACAACAGCATGAACGTTAGGAGGGAACTAATGAAAGTATGCAGTTGTCAAGTTCTTACCCCATACCTGAAGCAGTGTAAAATCACTTGAAGGTAGACTGTGATACATTAAAGATATAAAGCAACCAGGAAGGAGCCGGGTGTGGTGGCGCACACCTTTAATCCCAGCACTTGGGAGGCTGAGGTAGGAGGAGCATTGTGAGTTCGAGGTGGGCTTGGGCTACAATGCTCGAGCCTAAGGCCAGCCTGAGCTACATAGTGCGACCCTGCCTCAAAAAACTGGGGCCAGGAATTTGGCTCAGTGACTTAAGTGCCTGTCTGGCAGGAGTGAGGTTGTGAGTTTGGTCCCTGGTGCCGCAAAAAAAAAAAAAAAAAAAAAAAAAGCAACTAGGAAGGAATTATAGCTACTATGTAAGCATAAAAGACAAAATGGAATCTTAAGAAGTACTCAGGCCAAAAGATGTCAAAAAAGAAGAAAAAGAGAACAAAGGACAAATATGACAAAGGGAAAACAAATATCAAAACGATGAAATTAAACCTGATTATATTAATGTGTATGCATCTAAACACCTCAATTAAAAGGTAAAGATTGCTGGGAGTTTGACTGGGTGTAAGCGCCTGCCTGGCAGGCAAGAGGTTGTGAGTTTGATCCCTGGTACCACAAAATAAATAAATAAATAAATAAAAAGCAAAGATTATCAGATTAAAGACAAAAAAAGCAAGACTCAACTACATATAGCATAAAGGAAATCTACTTTAAATATAAAAGTAAAAATAATTTGGAATTCAGAAAATGAAAATAGGCATGTCTCATTAATATTAATTAAAAGAAACAGCCAGGCATGATGGTGCATGCCTGTAATTCCAGCACTCTGGAGGCTGAGGCAGGAGGATTGCCGCAAGTTCTAGGCCAGCCTCGGCTACATAGTGAGTCCATGGCCACCCTGAACTACATAGTGAGACCCTGTCTTAAAAACCAAAAAACAAATAAACAAACAAAAAAAGCTATAACATCTATAAAAATATCAGATAAAAGTAGATTTCTGAGCAAAGACTATCTCCAGGAATAAGGGTCAGAACAACACAATCATTCTAAACATTTATGTATCTAGTACAGAACTTCACGATATTGTAGATGAAGCAAAACTGATAGAACTACAATGAGAAACAGACAGACCCACAGTTATAGTCAGAGATTTTGAAACTCCTCTCTCAATAATTGACAAAGGTAGACAGAAAATAAGACAACAGAAGACTTGAACACTATCAAAAAACAAACCATGGATCATTCCCATCAATAACAGCAGAACACACATTCTTTTCATGTACCCAGACCATTTTACCCAGATAGACTATATTCTGGGCCATAATACAAGACTTGATAAATACAAAAATATTCAAGTCATAAAAATATGATTTCTTTTGTAAAATTTTTATTAGTCTATGTTTGCAGTACACAATGATTACATTCATGGTGGGAAATTGGTACATGTACATAATACATCTCAATTTAAAGAGTATGACTTCTGAACACAAATGAACTTAGAATCAATAACAGAAGAAAGTTTTAAAAACTCACAACTATGTGGAAATTAACACACTCCTACATACCCCAAAAGTCAAAGAAGAAATCAAAAGGAGAAGTCAAAAGTATTTGGAACTGTATGAAAATGAAAACACGTAATTGGTGAGATGCTGCTAAAATTGCATGGCAAGATTGGAAAAGAACAAACGTCTCAAATCGATGACCACAGCTTCCAGCTCAAGAAAACAGAAAAATAAGAATTAAACCTCAAATAACCAAAGGATGTGAAACAATAAAGATCAGAGTGAAAAAATGAAATGGAGAGCAAAGCAATAAAACTGAAAGTTGATTTCTTTGAGAAGATAAGCAAAACTGATAAATCTCTAGCCAGCCTGATGGGGGAAAAATGAGCCTAGTGATGCCCCTACAAATTCTACAGATATTAAATGAATAATGAGGGGACACAACAGATGCCTTTTGGACAATAATTTGACACCTGAGATTAAACAAGCAAATTCCTAGAAAGACAAACTAGTAAAACCTACTGGAGAAGAAACAGACAAACTGAACAATCCTATAGCTACTAAAGACACTACAGCAGTAAACTTCCCATCAAGAGAACTCAAGGTCCAAATGGCTTGGCTTCTACCAAACACTTATGGAAGTAATACTCTCCCAGACAACTGAGGAAGAGAGAATTCCCAATTCCTTCTATGAAGCAGCACTGCTCTAATATCAAAACCCAAGGAAGCCATTACAAGAAAACGACAGAGCAGTGGAATCATAAATATGGATGCAAATCTTTGAAATAAAACTTTAATGAAACAAATCTAGCAACAATAAAAACGATAATTCATAACAAGCAAGTGGAGTTTATCTTGGCAATGAAAGGATCAAAAAGGAACTGATATAATCCACAAGATACTACAAGCAAATTAAGAAAAATCGCATTGTATATTAATTGATAAAGAAAATACATTTGACAAAATATAGTGTCCATTTCTAATTTCTTAAGAAAACACTTTGCAAACTAGCAACAGAAGGGACTTTCTCAACATAATAAAGGACATTCGCCAAAAACAGGTACCATCATACTTAAAGGTGAAAATCTGAAAGCTTTCCAAAGATCAGGAACAAGACTAGAATGTTCATTCTTACCTTTAATGTTATATTGGAAATTCAAAGAGTAAAAAAGAAAAGGAAATAAAGACACTAAGATGGGAAAAGAAAAACTGGAATGCTCATACACTGCTGGTGGGGATGTATAATGGTATGACCACTTTGGAAAGTGATTTAGCACTTTCTTAAAAAGTGAAATGTTGCTCAGCACAGCAACACGTGCCTACAATCCTGGCACTCCAGGAAGCTCAAGACAGGAAAATTGCAAGTTCAAGTCCAGCCTGAGCTACTTAGTAAAGTAGTGAGATCCTGTCTGAATATTAAAAAAAAAAAATTAACAAAGGGTGGGGATGTCGCTCAGTGTAAAAGTCCTGGGCTCAATCTCCAGTACCACAAAAAAGAAAAATAGTTAAACATACACCTACCATATGCCTCTAATTCCTCAGGCATCCACCCAAAAGAGAAGGAAATACGTGTGCACACAAACACTTGGACATAAATGCTCACAGAAGCTTTAGTTAAAATAGCCAAACAGCAGAAGCAATCCAAATATCCAAAATCAGATGAATAGACAAGCTGTATCCACAACGAAATAAAATGAATGTTAACCCATGCCACAATATGGACAGAACAAAATAATTACTTGATTGGAAGAAGTCAGACAAAAAAGAACATACTGTCTTATTTTATTTCTGTAAGACACTAGAAAATATAAACTAGCTGTGATGGTTTGCAAAGATATGACCTGCAAAAGGCTCACTCTGTTGAAGGCTTGGTTGCTGATGGGCCTTTGGGAAGTGACTGGATCGTGGGGCTCCGTGGTATCATAATTTGATGGCACTATTGGGTGGCAAAGAAACAAGTGGGGCTAGCTGAAGGGAATGGATCATGGGGCGTGACCCTGGGGACTACGGCGGATCCCCACCCCTCCCCTGACAACACACTCTGCCTCTCTTCCTGCTCTCTCTGCTTCCTGGCTGTCGAGGTAAGCAGCTTTTGTTTGCTGTACCCTCCCACCATGGAGTTTCTGCCTTGCCATAGGCCTGAAAGCAATGGAGCCAGCTGACCACAGACTGAAACCATTGAAACCGTGAACCAAAATAAACCCTTCTTCATTTAAGGAGTTGTTTTTGGGTATCTGGTCACCAGCAAAACGCTGACTAGCACACTATTGTCTGCAGGGCTAGAGGATGAGGGGAATACATAGGATGGAGGGATTAGCCAGGAGCATAATGAAACTGCTGAGGGGTGAAGGATATGTTCATTACCTTAGCTGTGACAATGGCTTCCCAGGTATGCCGTATGTCAAAGCTTCCTATTCTGACAGTGACAAACTGAAATGATACTCCATAGGGGAGTACTTCACTTTACAATGACCTACTTTAATACTTCGCCTCCAGGAACATACTTTATTTAAAAGTAGGGGTTAATTTACTTACCCTTTACAAGCCACTGGAGGAATTAAAAACATACTTAGATGGCTTACGGACGTGCAGATGTCCTTAACATACAACTGAAAGATAGTTCTGATGACTAGGAGAGAAACAGGGCCAGGCAGGAGCCCCATTTCCAGAGTGAAGGGAGAAGCAAACAGGAGAGAAGGAGCACCAAGCCCAAGGCTGGCTCCCTCTCTTCTTACCGAGACAACTGAGAGCTTACAGTCCAAGCTCTTGGAACACTCCCTGCTAATTCGAAATGGGAGTCTGACGGACAGAGTGACCAATCACCTCCATCAGCTGCAATCTTGTCTAAGTGGACTTTGGCCCACTGATAAAGATAGAAATAAAGTAGCTTATTGTCTGGCATATTTTTGCTCTGCATTTTAAACAGCATGGGGCTGGGCTGGAATAGCCAAAGAAGCACCAGCCAGAGACGCCAGAAGAAGATCAGGAGAGAAGGAGAAGCAGGCCCCAAAAGCCAAGGAAAGAGAGTTTCAGAGCCCTGAATGGATAACCAAGAATGGACAGGTCTAGAGGCACAGAGTGGGATATTTATCAAGCATAGTTACTTGGAGGCTCTGGCAGGAGAGCAGCCCAGGACTCCAGTGCTCTTGATACAAGATGACCATACTCTGAGGCCACGCACACATCCTCGGGAGGGA
>RJWM01021854.1:0-34605 GCA_004363535.1 Dasyprocta punctata
ATTAAGAGATGCCCAGAAAGTTTTACTCTGGCTCTTTCCCTTGCTCTCTGATTCCTGGCTGCATTGTTGTGGAAAAACCAGTATCAAACTGAATGGAAGACTCTTTGCATGGAGGAGTCTGGAAAGCAACTTTATTGTTGATGCCAGTGGGCTGGGGAACCGAGTCAGAGTCCAAGTCACCAGCCATGAATCAGCTTAGAGTTCAGTTTAAATATATTTCACAAGCAGGAAGTACAAGGCAGATGGCAGTTTATTACATGATTGGTTACATGCATTGAGTCATATGTTGTCCAACAAGCTAGTTCTAAGTAGATTTACTTAAAACAAATTGTGTATTATAAGGTAGAAACATCCTGGGAAGAAGGGGAGGGGGTTTGAGCAGGTAGAGTTCAATATGTCCTTGATTGGGCCGGTCTATCCCAGACTTATAAGTCCTTGAAGCAAGTTGGAAAAACTATGTATATTTTTCTAAGTAGAAACAGCACAAGTATTATAGCTGGACACAGTGCAGTTGACCTAGCACATTGTCTAGGAGAAGCAGCTAACACAGATAGTCCAGGATGACTGAGTTTAGCAAGCTATGTGACAGGCAGCATGAGCGTAGTCACAGGTCACTAATTGATTTTTGTTTTTAATAAAATGTCTATAAGTTTGCTATTCTGTAACTTACACCACTAGGTGAGTAGCCTTTTTTGCTGTGCCCTTCCACCATGATGTGTCTGCCTCACCAAGATGAACGTAAAGCAATGTCACCAGTTAACCATGGACTGAAGCCTCTGAAACTGTAAGCCAAAATAAATCTTTCTTTCTTTAAACTGACAACATCTGGGGTTTTGTTCCAATAATAGAGAGATGAGTAGCACAGAGCCTTAAATTCATGAAAAGAATTTTAAAATTGTGAATAATTGGGAGGCAAAATAAATGTAAAGACATGTATCAATCAGAGAACAGAACTCCATCAACTCCATGTGTTATTTGCAAGTGAGAAAGGGAGAGGCCATTGTGTGCCGGTACCATTAAAAAGAGATTCAAGGAGGTGGTAGGGCATGAGCAAGGCAAAGAAGGATGGAGAGAGAACAGTTCCTGGATGTCATCCAGGTGTGGAACAGCATTTTATTTAGCAAACACTTTTAGAATGTATATTATGCACCAGGAATGGTCTCCATACTTTACAAGCACTAACTTGTTTAGTCTCATAGCTAGTGTTATCACATCCTCTCTTACAGATGAAGCACAGGGAGGCCTGCTCAGGTCACATGCTGGCTGTAAGTGGAAAGCCAGCATTTGTACCTAGGGAGGAAGGCACCAATGGGGTGCTCTTAAATGCTTGTTTTGCCACTTCCTCTGCATCAGCCCAAGCCCTGCATTTGGAAAGGGGACTGGGCTCCAGGGAGTCAGAGGAGCCGCTGGCTTGTTGAGATCATGGTGAATTCACCAGGTGCCATTTATGTGCACAGGCTGGGGGTGGTTTTGAGAGCTGCAGCTGGAGTTACAGATTCAGAAGTGTGCTCTTTGCCAACAGGCACAGATGAAGCGAAGAATAACTCATACAAAGAGCAAATTTTAATTTCTCCGCAAATGGGACCCCAATTAAATTCTGCCTGCTTAACAGTCCTTAAGCAGCAAAGAGCTTTTAATGCCATGTCCCTAAGAGAGACAGCAAATCAGAAGGATGGAGCATGCATAGGTATTTGCAGTTGTAAAATACATCCACAAAGAGACACAGGTCGCCGGTTTATCATCTCACATAAAGCCATCAGCAAAAGCACAGGCACCAGGGAGCATTGGGGGGAAGGTTATCTTTGAGCAGCAACGTTTGTGTTTGGAGGTTTTTCACTGTGCTTTGAGAGCTGAACCTGAAGTTGAAGAACATAGTTTCAGGTTCTGGGGCAGCTTTTCAAGCTTGCTGCAAATCATATTGTTAAAAAGTTTTGAACTGCTTCTATCTATTCTGATTAACAATTCAAAACCTAATTTTGAATTATACATTGTGTTTAAATAACTTATCAATGTGAACAAAAGTGATGCGAAACTTCTGTAATTAGAAAAGCTTACTTAAAGCTTATAGACAAATATCCTTAATTAAGTAATATTGCCTGCTGAAGATGGAGTTTCTGGGAACTAAAGAGGAATTGGTGCAAGATGGGCCAAAGAAACCTAAGTAGCCTCCTGATTTCAGATCCCTTGGAAAGGGTTGAAAAGGCAAGAGTCCTCGAAGGTCTGCCATCTAGATGATTAATGTTTTAAAAAGTGATAAAATTTAAAGCAGTATGTTACATTCAACTTTCAATTGCTTGCTGAAGGACTGACAGAAATACTGAGTTATTGGATAAGTAATCAAAAGCAGCAGAACAAATAATCACTCACAGTCAGGAACACAAGGTTAAAGAAGGACAGTCCTATAGTCCAAGCCATGTCAAGTGTGACATTTGAGTACCTAAGAAATGCAGAGGATCCCTGGCTATGTATTGTCTGTTGCACCTAAATTGAGTCTAGGAATCGTGTTTGTTCTGCAGTCCTCAAAGGCAAAGAAGAGGTGTAAGGTAGATAGAGGATTACTGCACTAATAAGCATGTTCAGCAACATTTGTTGTCTGCTACTGATGTTGCATCTACAGCTCCAAAGCAAATACTTCTTCATTTTTTTCTCCTAAAAAGCTCAGTCAGGCTGAAGAGACAGAAGTTAGAGGTAAAGTAATGGGTGAGGAAAGAGGTCCATCGCTTGGTATTGTGTCTGCAAGCAAAGCAGGGAGAAGGTGCCGTTCAGGGTCCAGATGGGGCAGACCCAGAGTCGGAAGAAACTCTGCCTTGTGTTAGGGGACCACAAGGGGAAAGTGGATAAGGCCCTGTGCCAGTTAGTATTCTTGGTTCAAACAAAATGCACCAATGCTGGTGAACTTAGGTAGCAATTAACAGAATAAAGTTCCTTTAAATCATGGAGGATTAGAAAGACAGGCTTGACAATCAGAGGGACAAAAGTAGGGGAGTTTGAAAGATAAAGTCAAGACAAGGCCACCTTACCTTCCTAATTTATGGGGATACGTAGCGTGCGTCTTCCCAGTTAGGCACTTGTCACACTGCCATTGGACTCTCTTCCATATCTTTGATAGCCTCCAACTCTTCCTGCTGCATTGAGACACTCACCAAGGGTGCCCAGGTTTCTGCCACATCCCCTAAATCTCTATTCTTCTCCTTGCTTGATATTCTCTCTGTGTGCACATGCATGTTTGAATTTCATCTTTTTATAAGTACTCCAGTTGCACTGGATTATGGACCAATATATATTCCAATATGATCTCAGATAAATTTAACTAGTTTCATCTGCAATGACTCTATTTGCTAACGTATTGGAAGTTAGAATTTAAACATGTGAATTTTGGGGGGCATTTATGATACCTGCCCCCAAATTAACCTACCAGTTGGATAAATTGTTCTGGTAAGAAAATTTACCCAAAAAGAAGTCAGTAAAAAAATTTTAAGTTAACGAGTAAGCCTACTTTCTAGTCAACAGGAATAGAAAAGCCTTGCAACTATTCAAGCATTGAAATTTAAAGCCCTTTGGTTAAGATCTAAGCTACTCACTATAAGTGGCCATACTTTACCCTTGAAACAAGCAAACCAACAAATATGCAGGGAAGCAAAAAGAAAAGCTACAATCTAAATACTTCTTAGGAGGGATTGTTGTCTAAACGACATAGGCGAATATTATGCTTCATACCTTCTATCTAAGCGCTGACTTCAAATGCTTGACTAACCAGTGAATCTACACTGTAATGAGTGTGCATATATGTGTCTCCTAGAATTATGAATTTGTAAATTTAAAAATACTTTTTTCTAGTCTGTTCAAATACTTTAATTTTCACTGTTTAAGATTATATTGCTCTTCTGACTTTCACAGACTTACAGATTTTATTTTTTAGTGTCTTTTACCTTATCCAATACTACCTTCTATTCTTTAATGATTTTCTGCACTAGTTAGGCAGCTTTCTTCTACAAAATACTAATGATTGCTATGGGTCTTCAGCTTCTATATCTCTTTCTTCTACACCCTGTTCCAGCACACATTCCTTCTGTTTCCCACCACCTTATTCTTGGTAGACTTTTCCTTTGAATTCTGAGTGAGATACTAAATCCTCAAATGCCTTGACTGTATTGTGGGCTAAATTTTGCCACTTTTTCAAGTGCTTCTGTCATGCCTTGAAAGTATATAAGGTCTTTGATGAAAATGGGAGATGGGCTTAAACCCATCCCTTGAATCAGTCTCAATTTCAACTCAGTATTGAGGATAATCATCCCTCAACAGATCCTTAACTAGAAATAGTTTCTTGGCCAAAACCAACCATTTCTCAAGCAAGATACCATGGTTGGGGAAGCGTGGCTAGGTTAGCTACTGGGGTGTCTTTGAGGAAACTCTAGAGGACAGGTATCTAAAAAACTAAGTATTGCAACTATAGTGCAATAAAATTAGAGCTGAATAAGAAAATGAGAACTGAAAGAAATATCATATGCAAGGAGACTGAGTATCTTAATATTAAATGAACTTGGAGTCATAAGGAAATGAAGAAAGATGTAGATGTACGTGATTATGAAAGCATTAATGTCAAAATTTGTCAGGCACATCTATTTTGAAGGAAACTGAAAGGCTTTAAAAACATTTATCAAAATATGAAGGATTGAAAAGTAAGCAAGTTAATCATAATAACAGTAGGAACAAAGCAGCAGAGCAAATAAAAAACAGAAATGAAATAATGAAAATAAGTCAGATATCAATGTAATGAGCCAGAAGAACACAAGTGAAGATTAACAAAACGAAAATATTAAGTCAAAAGAGATCTTTGACAAGTGACATTAAAGAAAAAGAAAACATAGAAAAGATATAAAATACAGGATATAAGAAGAAGCAACTTCAGATTCAGGAGAGTTAAAAATAATGTGATACTTATGTCTCATGCATTTGGTAAACTAGATAGTGTCAATTAATTCCCAGAAAAAAATCAAATGCCAAAAGTATGTAAAACATAGTAGAGAGATAGATAAATCAGTAAGTACTAAGGAAACTTCTCCTTTAAGCTCTCTCACTTTCGGCCCTACTCCATGACTCAGTGTTTTCTCAGGTGTGGAAGACTGATCTAGGTGACTTCCTTTGTAGGAGCTGAGGTGGGTCCCAACTAACAGAGCACTACCTTAGCAGTATGAGCAAAGACTGTATCTTCATAGGGAAGTCTAGCATCTTAGGATGCTTGAAGAACTTCACTTCATTAAAACTCTGACTTGTGGCATTAATATTAGAATACCCAATGTTATGGTTATGGTCCCGTGGCCCCTCTAAGTCTCATGTAATTCATGACATGGGTGCAGCTGAGTCTGGCGTTTGTGATTGGTTTGTTGTCTAGCACTGGGATTGGCGATGTGAGAGCTACACCCGCCCAGGGATGGAGCTGATGTGCAGTGTAAGGGTGGGGGGAGGGGGGAGAAGAAGGCGTGTTTTCCCTCTCTTGCCAGTTTGTGCCTTGCTGTTTGGTAGCCACCATGAATGGCTGCCCTGCCACGCCACCCTGCCTTGCAGCCAGCTGTGTATGGACTAAAATCTCCAAGAACAGTAAGAAATAAACCTTTCCTTTCCTAATTTTGGGTGTCAGGTATTCTGTCTCAGCAACAAATGAAAAGTAACCAAGACACCCTATACAGCTATTATAATAAAAATAGGCATATGTTCAAGAAAGATATATGGACCATGGAATACAATGAAAAGCACAGAGAAAGGTTCATGAATATATTGAACTTATACGGTAAATGGGGAGCCAAAAAAATCAATGGGGTTTAGTAGGAGGGATGAAAAAAGTAGTTTAGTCTATGGAGAAAAATAAAACTGGGTTTTTAGAAATACTGCTGCCAATAGTAGACATGAAAGGGATTACAATAAAGTGAACTTTTTTTGGACACAGCTGTAGGAAGAAGTTTTAAAAAAAACCAAAACCTTGAATGACTACCCCCAGCTAATAAAAGGATAAATTTGGCAACAAATTTAAATTTAGTAATGTAGACAAAATTAATAGAAGGCATAATGAGTTAAAAGACTTGTAATATCTAAAAGTGGCAGGGAGTTAATATCTGAACTGCATAAAATAGCTACCGCAAAATAATAATGGGTAGAGTATATAAACAGAGAAATGTACCAGAAGAGGAAGTTCACAAGACCACAAAGCATATGGAGGATTGTGCAAGTCATCAGTAGTCAGATAAATGCAGCTTCTAAGAACAAGCTATCATTTTGTACATTTACGTTTGGAAAAAACAAAGGGCTGGAAAATGCCAAGAGTTGGTAAGGATGGGGGGATGTGAAGATAGAAGAGTGCTCAGGAGCCTCTGGAGAGCAATTTGGCACTTAGGAAAAGAAGAATCTGCACAGATATAGGGGAGACATGGTCAGAGGTGATATCTGAGACTCTGTAGTGGTCCATAGGTGAAGCAACTGCAGAACCCATCCGTGGGTCAGTGGCAGGTGAGGCACGGGGCGGGTCATTCGTGTCCACATCATGCAGATTAGAGTCACAATTGCCAACTTGTGTAATCCAGAGAGGCACAGGGATAAGTGAAAACAAGCACAAGAAATGGAAGGAGACATGCAGCACAAGGCAGGGTACATAAATTAAAGACGTGCATGTAAGGGCGTTTTGTAAGACTGCAAACAACCAAAAAGGCACACACTGCATACTCTAGTATGCTTGCCTCCAGGAAGGAGGTGGTTAGGTCTTGGGGAACACAAATGGAAAACAGAGCTATGAGGGAATTAAAAAAAGCAAAACACATGTCTTCCAGGAGATGCAAGCTACTTAATTAGGTTTGGAGGGAAGAATATTTGATGTGACGCTCTCAGGCTGTCAATTAGAAAACACCAG
This sequence comes from Dasyprocta punctata, assembly GCA_004363535.1. Lineage (NCBI taxonomy): Eukaryota > Metazoa > Chordata > Mammalia > Rodentia > Dasyproctidae > Dasyprocta > Dasyprocta punctata. Next base: position 6,899 of record RJWM01021854.1, read on the forward strand.
GCGAGGTGTTTGGATGCGTCACCTCCCAGGGCTCAGCATCTCTGAAGCTGGAAATAGAATCCAGAGCTGAAAAGCCTGCCTCCCACAAATGGGGTCAGAGGTGCTAGATGGGGGGCTTTTAATTGGACACGCAGGTCAGGGGCTTGTAGCAAGACACACAGGATGTATGTTTAGCCTGTGTGACGCATTTTAAAGTGAAAGAGAAAAGGAACAATGACACTCTCACATTTTGTGATTCAGCGCTGAGGGAAGGGTGACTATACCTGTGTTTTCATAGTCACAGCTGTGTCAGTCATCACTTGTATTGTGCTCCTGAATGCCCTTGAGCTTCCAGGGACAGGTTTCCAGAAGCTCTCTGCAGTATCTTAAGGCCATGCTGAAAACACAGATGCCTTCTCTTTCAGACAAATATTAAAAGCAAATTCCTGCCCACTCATGACTTTACCCTTCTTGGTAAGTGGGAGTCTTGAGTCTTACTGCTTCTTGCTGGCTTATGTGCCATTTCTCCTGTCCTCTGTTGCCTATATGGTAGAGATCCATAGGTAAAGTAGATCGGTGGTTAGGGTCATTGGGGTGGGACATACTAATGCCTAACTTACCAGTCATTTTGGCCAGTGTGTCTCTCCAAGACCTCAGACCTTCTCAAACAGTCATTGCCTTTTACCACATACCAGGGTGCCAGGAGATGGTAGATTTGGACTCACTTCTCTATGCAGTGAGGTCTGGAGCTGGGCCAACAACCTGGTAGCCTCCCTGTTTTAAAGGCGCCCTGGATCCACACCTACATGTCAGGTCCAGACCATGCAGTTCCTGGGTGGTGAGCTTTTAATTAAAAAACTCAATGGGTCCCTGTCTCTCTCTTCCTGATTAATACTGCTACTCTTCTTTAGGGACAGGGAATATTTGTTCTTTTTAGAGCCCCTCAAAAGTGATAGGTTTTGGGATATAACACTCAGCATAGACAGACATGGAACTTTCTCTCAGGGAACGTACAGTCTAGGCAAGAGGACAAAGAAAAAAGTCTGTGACCAAGGAAAGTTCTATGACAATACATATGTTAAAATGTACCCTCTGTTTATTTCAGTCAGATGTGGTAAGATATTCAGGTAAAGAAAAGATTGTCATGAAGTAAGAAGTTTATACAGTTGACCCTTCATTTCTCTTTACTCTTCAGGTATGGCTCCTTATCCATGGATTCAACCAACAAGAGATCTAAAAAATTAGGAAAAAACTATGTCTGACCTGAATATGCATAAGTGATTTTTCTTGTCATTATTACCTAAAATAATACATTATAACAGCTATTTTTTTGTTGTTGTCTTTTTGAGACGGTGTTTCACCGTGCAGTTCAGGCTGGCCTTGGGCTCACTTTGTAATCCAGGCTGGTCTCAAATTTGCAATGATCCTATTGCCTCAGCCTTCTGGGTGCTTGGATTATGGGAGTGCACTACCACACCCAGCATTTTTTTTTTTTTTTTTTTTTTGGTACCAGGGATTGAACTCATGGCCTTGTGCTCACCAAGCAAGCACTCAAACCACTAAGCTGAATCCCCAGTCCCATCACAGCTATTTATATAATGTTTACATTGTATTAGATTCTATAAGTAATCTACAGATGATTTAAGGTATATTGGAGGATTGCACAGGTTATGTGCAAATGCTATGTCATTTTATACAAAGTGATAATCACTGTCCTGTCACTGGGACAAAATACCTGATATCTGTAATTTAAAGGAGGAAGGGTTTGTTTTGACTCTTGATTTCAGAGGGTTCAGTCTATGGACAGTTCATTTCACAGCAGAAGGGCATGGTGGAGGAAATCTGCTTAACTCATGGCTGCCACAAATCACCAAAAGAGAAAAGAATCCTAGGATAAGAATACACCCTTTTAGATCATGCCTTTAAGGACCTACATCTTCCAACCAAGCCATACCTCCTAACAGCATGCTTAGCTATGAACTAATCAATGGATTAACCCACTGGACATAGTGCCCCGCTATGTAATCATCTTCCTAAAGTACTATTTTTGAACATACAAGACTTTGAGGAGATACGTTAAATCTAAACCATAACAAAGGCACTTGAGCATCCACAGATTTTGGTATCCTCAGGAGATATCCTAATGACAAGAAAAATCACTATGCATATTCAGATCAGACATAGTTTTTTCCTAAATTTTTAGATCTCTTGTTGGTTGAATCCATGGATAAGGAGCCATACCTGAAGAGTAAAGAGAAATGAAGGGTCAACTGTATAAACTTCTTACTTCATGACGATCTTTTCTTTACCTGTGCATACAGTTACCCCATGGATACCAAGGGGTAACTGTATGCACAGATCCCTAAAATTGGGAGACACAGCTGACCAACAGAGCCACATGATGAAACAACAGGATCAGTCAGGAGACAGGAGATACGAGGGCAGAGTAAGGACCAAAGTCTTTATTGGTGCTAGGGAAGGAAAGGATGAGGAAGGGTGAGCTCAATGTATTAGTCAGCTTTTTGTCACTGGAACAAAATACCTGACACCAGCATCTTTACGGAGCAGAGATTTATTGTGGCTTGTGGTTTCAGAGTGTTCAGTCCATGGTTAGTTGGCTCCAAGGTAAGAAGGGGTGGTTAAAGAAAGTTGCTCAACTCATGGAATCCAGGAAACAGAGAGCATGGGAAGAGCCAGAGAGGAAGGGCCCAGGGACCAGGTATAGTCAGTACCCAAGGTCATGTCCCCATAACCTACTTCCTCCAACCCTCATAGCCCATTCACCTGTGAACTCATCAGCAAGTTAACCCATACAATCCAATCACTTGTCCAGCAATATCTTACTTTAGTTAAGTTGAAAATCAAGATGGACCTGCACATGAAGTTTAGGATTGGCTAGTTTGAGTAATTTTGGCAGGGTCTGGCCTAGGGATGATTTCTTGTTCTTGGCACTGGAGTGATTTAGGGCAGAAGGAATATTGGCTTTGTTTATGAGAGTTTGATAAAGGACATAAAATCCTCTGGATCTTCTGGTTTCTGTATCAAAGATGTGTTTACAGGGGAGTTATTTGCTCTCTGTAGGAATTAGCTAGCACTGGAAGTGCCAGTCTCTCCAGAATCAGGGCCCCTAATGCCAGAGCATTCAGGAACATAGAAGATAAAAAAATATAGTCAGTTTAGTAAGAAATTGTGTTCTTTGAGATTCTATGAAAAGTGAATCTGAGGTGTCAGAGATGAGTTCCTTTAGGTATTCATGAGTAAAGTGATGACTACAGACTTTGAGTAGAGGCAAATTAGAAAGAGTAAGGAAACACCCCATTCAGAGCATGTGACATGTGCAAACATCCTAGGGCAGAAGAAAACCTAAGATGATTGAGGAACAGAAAGGAAGGACTGGAGTAGGAGGTGGTGGGCTTGGGTAACAAACAGGGATAGGCCCTGCAGGGACTGATGGACAACGTTAAGGACTACAATAGTATTTTGAGAGTGGTGGCCAGCCATTGAAGGATTTTAGACTGCAAATGATCTTGTGCTTGGCTGAGTTCTGATATCTGACCAAGGTAAAAGCAGAGCCTTCCTCTGTGGAATGGATCCCTCTATTTGCTACCCTTCACTGACACATTCCAGAGTTTAAGTGTCACTGGAAAGACAGCTGCCCGGCCATGCCTACATTTGCCCCTTTTAGCTGCCCTGAGGAGATCCTTTAGCCATGACTATCTGTGACCCTATCATCCAACACTGGCCTTAGGCTCTCAGCCCAGGAGGCTGTGGCCCCAGTTGAAGGAAAAGGACTCTGGTGTGGGTGGGGTGGAGGTTATCTTAGTCAAATTTGCATCAAGTTACAGGACTTCCTGTAAAGCTCTCCTGCTGAGAAGTACATTCTCCTCCTGAGACCACCCAGCTTATAAATGAAAGCTTGCTATACAGAGCTGAAATGAGGCTTGCGTTTTCTGTTAAAAATGCACGAATAACAAGTGAACAAGGCTTTAATGCAATTAGATACAAAACCTAATTTGGAGCAATTAGGTGTAAGGCAAATAGCTCTGCATGTCCAATTGTGAAGTTGGGAGAGCATAAATCCCAGTCATCTTGAGCCTCATTTCTCATCTTTAGAGCCCCATGTTTAAAATACAAGAAGAACTTGATCTTTTCCTTCTGCTTCAGTTGCCTCCCCAGCCTGAATTGTTTTATTTACTTCCTTTCTGAGCACTACTAGATTACTTGATTTGGTCTAAGCTTTGAAGGGTAAAAAGGGGGAAAGGGAGGGTGTGGGAAAGGGGTTGGCTGCTGAGAGGTGGGCCCGCTGAGGCTGAGTAGACTTGGATGACAAGAGGAGTGGGGAGGTTTCTTCCCCTTGCAGCTTTGGCAGGTGAACTGTGACCCCCTCAGGGCTGGCTGCACTGATGAGGAGCAGGTACCTGGTGGGAGGTGGGGCATCTAGTGGGACCTCTGGCTGTATTAAACAGAGAGGAGCGGGTACCTGAACCACACAGTGAAAGGGACACAGGACTCGGAGACAGAGCACCTGCATTTGGATCCCTACTCAGCTGCATTCCAGCTGTCTGATTTTGAAAAAAAAAAAAAAAAAAAGAAAAAGAAAATGAAAAATTCAGCCTTTTGTACAGAAGGCTGATCTAGATGATGTCCTTGCAGGTGCCAGGTGCTACCTTAGCAGGCTGAGTGAAAGGTCTCTAAACGGGTGCTGCTCCCCACCCCCAGCTTCACATAGAAGTCTAACGTCTCAGGCTGCTTGAAAGTCTGAACTTCATTTTGTTAAAGCTCTGGCTTGAGGCGTTAAATGTTCTCATTAAGATGCAAATTCATTCTCCACACAGCTGCCCCAGTTGTTTTCCTTGTGTTGTCATTTATTTCCTTTCTGTCTTTAGAAAGTTTGACAATAATGAAGCCTGGACTGTTCACCTGGCATCTCTGGCATCCAGAGGTGGTGTCTGTCAACTCCCTAGCACTGTCAGATGGGGACCACAGAGACCCGGGGCAGGAGTAGTGCTGGGTGTAGTGAGCAGGACAACTCCCCTTCGTGAGGACTCAGGCTTGCGACAGTTGCTGGATGTCTAGGACCCTCAATTTCCTTCTCCGTAAAGGAAGAAATAATGAGGGTACTCTTTCAGTATTATAATACTAAGGGTGCTACTTCGTGTTATTTGTTTTCAGCTGTTGTCACAAGGGCAAACCAAATTCCTTTTCACCAATAAATCTATTTCTTTCCCCTTGTGTGTCTTGCTCAATCCTTTTCTCTCTGTATAACAAGGTTTTTCCTCGCCTTTTTCCTTCTGAAATCTTCACGATCCTATTGAAATGTCACTGTATCCACAAAAACTCTCTTGAATGTTTTGGACAATTAATTACTCCTGTTTCCTTTCGGGCCCTTCCTTGTGCTTCTCTTGAGACTGCATTTTATTTCGTTGTATCTGACAATGATTTGTATGGAAGCCTCCACCTTCCCCCATGCACTCCTGGTCCCAGTAGGCTCTGAACTCTACCAGGGCAGGAATGTGGTATCTCCCTTCTTGACTAATTTTGTCAGCTCAGTTCAGCTCAATAAACATTTAATGAGTAGGCTAATGAACGAATGCATGCTGGAGTTACCCAAATGCAGAGTTCTGTCATTGTAACAGATGCTTCTATCAAAGGGCATAGACGTTTGTATTTCCATGTGATTGGTGCCATGGCTGCTAAGGTCTGAGGTTAAAGGTGCAGCTGTGGAGGCACAAGATGAGGTGAACCAGCGCCTCCCCGCCAAAAACAAAAACAAAAACAAAACCCAAAACAAACAAACAAACAAACAAAAAAACCAAAAAAAAACAAAAAAAAAAAAAGAAAAAAGAAAAAAAACTAAAGACTTTTTCCCTTAAAAAAAAATTCTTTGATCTTTGTATGAGTTGATGCTGACGAATTACCTGAGAGATGGTGGTCAAAAATGGTGTTTATCTGAATTAGCAAAACCCTTGATCGGCTGCTCCCCTTTGCAGCTATAGTTGAGAGTCCCAACCGTAATGAAGAGTCTTGAAGAGAGAGCACTTTCTGGCAAATTCATGAGGTGGGAGGCTGGAGGGAGGGCACCTTCAGCAAGCAGCCTATAGAAGACCCAATGGTGGGTTTCAGTGATTCTCAACTGGGCTTGACATTGTTCTGTGGGAATTCTATGTATTTAAACAACAATCACCAAATTCTCAAGTTTAAATTTGCTTCACTTAACTAATCACATTTCTGAGTGGAATAAAGCAGTGAGATGTGGAGCACGAAAGCTGCAGTCTCATTACTGTGAAAGGTTGGGGTTTTCCTCCGATTAATGTGGTGCCCTGCTTCCTTCATAGCTAACCCTGGGCAGCGAGGAGAAGACAGGAGCAGAATAAGCTTTGGGGGAGTCTCTAGGGAAAATATTCCATTTCCATGGCTCCTGGGACATGACATCATTAATGGGATGCTCTGGAGATTTCAGTTCTTTTGCTCTTTGTTTTCCTTATGTCCCTTACAGTACTGGTAGCTTCTTTGTTTTTGTTTTTTGTTTTGCCAGCTTAGTGCTCACTTTAAGCAATCCTGATAGGCTTACGCAAAGTCTGCAGAAACTCAACAAAAGTTCTGCCTACTCAGTTTCTGGATTTTGAAGTCATTGACTGCTCTAGGTCGTATTAATCATGGAGTAATTTTTTTTTTTTCCTAAAATCTGCTCCTTTAGATTCCCACCTGGACCCTCCCTCCTGAGCAGTCATGACTGATTTCAGATGCCTTTCTTGGCTCCACTCTGTCCTTCCTTCTGATCAATGCTACTTGTACGTTTTCCCATCTTCCCAGATTGTGAAAATTGGGCTCAGGAGTGCCAGGCCTAGTGTTCTGTCTGAAGCACCAGGAGGCCCAGGAGGCAGCTTCACCTCCCTGATTCCCAAAGAATGGAGGTCAGTTTGTCCTTTCCTTTTTCTGTCTTCAGCAAGGACCAGTTGCTATAGAAAAGACAATATTGAAGACTGTGCCAAATTTGCCTGACTATCCCATTTACCATCCAATATTCCTAAAAGGATAGTAAATATATTATGTGCTATTGTCAGAAACTGCATCACAGATCAGTGGGTAGTCTGAACTCTGGTTACCTGGGCCTATTATAACCCTCTTTGAGCATTTGTTTCTTTATCAAAAAGACAGTGAGGGTATTAGTTGCAACTACCCAAAATTCCCTGTCGTCAGTCATTTTATAAAATCTAAAAATGGCAAGTTAATGTAGTTCAACATATAATACTCCCAATAAGTTAGTCACAGTGATTTAAAGTGTGTGACACATAACATTAGTGGATAGCTGTTTACAATTTTAGAATGCAACGTGCTTTTCATTTTCCTGCTTTATTTTCCTCATCTAAAAGTGCCAAAAAAGTGTTAGCTTAGCTTTCTATTGTGGATACTCGATAACAGCTACAGGACCCTAACAGGCAGGTCCAAAGACCAGGATACCCTGACAGTGCAGTGTGGTCTCTGGCAAAAGTTTGGTCCTTTCTTTTTCTTAAAAGAGACCTGTGCTTTTGCTTGGTTGGTTACTTTGGGTTAAGAAGACACAGTTGGGACAAACAACGTCTGCTAGAGGAGTGCAGGGGAGAGGGAGAAGCTCTGGATTAGACAGAAGGTTCCAGAACAATCCTGTGTGTGGGACTAGACGCAGCTCTCTCTGGACAGCTGAAGAAAGCTCTGTGTAAAGAGAGACTGACAGAAGGTGAGATGAACCACAAGTTTCCCTTTTCGCTGGCTACCATCCTCTTAGATGCTCAGTTCAAAGGTTCCTCATGGTGTGAAACCTTCTCCAGCTCTCCCATGCAATAGCAATCATCATCTCTCCACCCACAGCTCCTTGTCTACGTGTTTATCCCAGGCCACTACATTACCCAGTGCAGAGCTGGTTTTCCTGTTAGACTCCATGTGAGCGGCCGCATCATCTGACACTTTGTACCCTTGAACCCAGTGCGATGCTGGGCACAAAGATGATAGACAGTACGTGTGTGTTAATAATAATGGTACTGTAGTTGCTGAGTGCTTATTGTTCTGGTTAAATTCGTACAAAATCCCTCAAGGTGCTTACTACTGTGATTTCTGTTTTATAGACAGGAAGCAGAGACACCCAGAGAATATATAACTAGCTCCAAGCTCCTCGGTTATTCAGTGGTAGAGGGTTCAAACCCAGGCAGCCTGGTACCAGCACTTGCCCATTAGCTGGCGCTCTGCTTTTTATAGATAGATGACTCTCGGCTTTTGGTTAAGATGAGGATTGATGAAGCATAACTCAGAAGGAAAAAAAAAAATCTATCGTCGCGGGAGGAAAGCAGGAATTTATCCCCTTGAGTTTTGATTGCTATTGTTCAAAGCCCCATATCCTCTACCTGGTGGATGCCAGGGAGATAAAATCAGGTAGTGTAGAGATTTCAGAGTTGAGGTCAGGAAATAAATACCCCGAAGGGACGCTAAAGACCTTCAGTCACCCAGAACACACTAAATTGGCTCAGCCGCCAGGATGGCTCTGAGCTTTGGGGTGGATGGGCGCGGGGTGAGGCCCCCTCCCGGGTCCCGGGTCCATGGGCGCCATCAGAATCGCGCGTCCTCATGGAAACCTGGTTCCGGCGTCTCCTCCCGACAAAGCCAGGGGACCATGTGATGAGAGGCGGCGCCCGGCGAAGGCGAGAGCTGTGTGGAGACGCGGGGGAGCGCAGCGCGCACCCCGCCTGCCCGGAAGGAGTGGTCGCCCTCATTCACAGCTCCGAGCCCAGGGCCCCGGCGGACCGTGACTCACGTCTTGCTCCCCACAACCCTGCATGCTTTGACTGCAAATCCGTCCTCTGACGCTCGGGCGAGGCAGCCTCCCCCAAACGGCCGCCTCCACCGGTTACGCAAACGCTTGGGTTTCTGCTCTTTTTCCTTCTAATTGAGGAGAGGTTACACATGACTCGCCTCTCAACGGCGTCCAGAAATCAATTCTAATCACATCAGTGAAAAGGAAAGAAAAAAGTTTTTTTAAAGGTTGATTACAAGTTTAAAATTCAGGTACTGCAAGTTCTGTTTCAGCGAATTCTCAGGGATTGGGAGTTGATTAATAATCAGGCGGTGAGTGCCCAAACTTCGCAGAACTTCCCTATGGTTACTATATAATTGAATTCTTGCTCTGAGGCCCTCCTCCTAGGTAACAATACCATTGTTTGTCAAATGAAGAAACAAGAGTCCCAGAGAGGTCGAGTAACTTGTCTGAGGTCACACAGCTAAAGAAGAACATGTTCTGCCTTATGCTGGACATAACTGCTGCCTATTGAGTTTGTTCTGAGGCAAATTGTGCTGGGAAACTAAAGCTTTTTTTTTTTTTAATTATTTAGTTTTTGGTCATTGAATATATAGTACTTTTGGAGGCAGGAAGAAGAGGAGAGAGATGAGACTGTAACACTTATTGTTCTGGGTACAAAAGTAAACATTAAGTTCCGCCCAAGGTTGAACTACAGTGTAACACACAATTTCCAGAAAATTAGACGTTTGAAATATTATTTTGTTTTCTCTAAGCATTAACTATACTTTTATTTGATTGATATTTTTTGTATTGGCCCTCTTTTTAAAGGGTTTATATCATTGCCTAAAAGTAAGAGTTTTTTCACATATGCAATTAAGAAACAATTCATCCTATACATACAATAAAATGTAAAATATTAATAATTTTTTTGTTAGATCTTGCAACTTGCAGAAAACTCAGAGCCCCAAGCCAAAAAAGGAAATTTTTCAGTTATTAGAAAGGTTTTAAAGATGTTCTAGTCTCCAGCAGAGAGTTTCTTCTTTTTATAATCAGGAGAATTACACAAGGAAAAAATTCCAGATTGTATAACTTAACATTGCTCAGGGTTTTGACTATACCTGCTTTCCCCAAATAATCACTTTTGATAGTGTTGTAGATGTGCCTTCCTCACGCTCAGACTCCTAAAGGCATCTGATCGACTACTCTGAGTACAGGAACACCCAATGGAAAGTGGGACAAGAACTTCATTGCCATCTCTTACCATCCCTCTCTGAGTAAGAAGGCAACTGTGAGGCAGTCGTGGTACCATAATGTTCCATTTAATACTATGTTGAGCTCAATATTTGTATCAGTCAGGGCATGCTGCGTTATGTTCAGTAACAAATATGCCACCAAAATCAAGTGCTTAAACAACTTTCTTATACATGTCCATGAAAGATCTGGAAGGCAACTCTGCACATTGTAGTCATTCATGGGCCAGACTGTGTGAATAGCCATCATCTTAGACCTATCCAGCCTCAATGATAAGGGACAGTGAGGCCTGGGACATGCTAGTCTACTCTAATTTCTTTGGCTAGTACTTTTATGGTGCCAACTCAATCAAAACAGTCCTGGAAGTGTACTTTTATACTAGAGCCAGGAGGAGGGAGAACCAGAAATATTTGGTACTATAAGCCATGACACTTTTAAGATTGAAGGCTCGCTTTAACCTCTGTTTACATGTCTGGAGCTGCCTACATAAAAGAAAACAAAACATGGTATCACATGCATATAAATATTTGCATTTAATTTCATGGGATTGAATGGACCTCAGATTAAACATCTACATTCTAATAAATGAGATTAGTGAATGCAGGGGATGGGGATTTCTTAAGGAAGGCATCATCAAGGAGGTAAATCAAATAAAACTTTTAAAAAGAATACAAATTTAGAAAAAGTGGTGGAGTATGGTGATGGAACACTTTCTTAGCAATGATGGGGTTGATGATGGAACTGAGCAGATTAGATATGTGTTCTGGTTGGGAGGTTCAGAGAACTGGAACTGAAAATCTAGGGAGGGGGAACTAGAAAGGCAGGGAGAGAGCAATAAAAATATCAACAGAAGAACTTGAACTGTGTGAAGTTGATCCAATCCGTACCAGTTTTTCAGGGGAAATTCATGATAGAAAATTTATGAAAGATAATTTGCTAGGATGGAGTCTCTCTTCATAGGCAGTTGACAGAAATCAACTGATTTTTATTGACCATCCCGGTCACTCAGTCAAAAGTACGTCCTAGTGCTACTTCATGCTAGAAGTAGAATTACTTCTACTTACTTCCAGCGAGGCACTAACAATTAACTTCCTGGGATAAAAAGGATACATAGAAAGTTGTGATAGACCCCGGAGAGGTTGGGAAGGGTTTTGAATGGTCAAACAAGAGGAAATACAAAGAGTCTGCAAAAACGTGTAAATCAAAAAGGAGCAGCTGGAAAGAAGTGGCAATAATCACAGAGGAGCGGGAGTGGAAAGGGAGGAAGTAAGAGAATGAACAGGAGGATGATTTCATGGTTGAACTCAAGGGTAGGCAATTATAACTGGTCATGTGAGGACACTGAGAAGTTGAGGCATTGAGAGGAAATAGGCTTGATGTGTTTATTGTACTTATTATTTTTTTACATATTGATTACTATTGCTTTTGGCAATAATGGTGAGAGAAGCAGAATAAGACCTCTGATCTTACGTCTTAAAATATGTTAAAGTCAATTGGCAAGACAGTAACCTAAGAAATACCACAAATGTAGAGGCAACATTGCAACTGTAATAAGTGCGGTGCAGGAGAGGTGTAAGTCAGAGAAGATTGTGTTGAGGAGATGATTGTCCTTTAAGAGGCAGGAGGTTCACTGAGTGGAAGCAGGCAGTGAGTAGTGCTCTCTAGGCAGAGGGATTGGGATGAATGATGTCCACTTGCCGTTAGATGCTATTTACAAATTTTATATTGATTTAGCCAGAGTGTGCTTTGGGGCTAGGGCCCAGCACCATGAATGATGAAGAAAATTTAATGGAACTGTTTTATTTAACTGGCTGGTCATGCATGATTCTGATGCCAGAAAAGAGGACGAGAATTTGCTCTCCATACTTTTGAAGTACACAAGTAGGATCCATGGTGAGAGAGAAGAGAAATTCAAAACTTGAGAATAATGTTATCCAAAGATGGGGTACAGTGGGCCGCAGAGAGGAGTAAAGAATTTCTATTCATTCGAGGTAAAGTTGGCCCTTTGTGTTCTTCAGTAGATTCAACCAAGAGCAGGTTGAAAACATTTGAAAAAAGATGCATCTGTGCTGAATATGCACAGGCTTTTCGTCGTGTTATTCCCCAAGCAATATTATAACAACAATCTATATAGTATTTGCATTGCCTTGTATAATTGGCAACCTGAGACTACTTAAAGTACGTAGGAAAACAGGAGAAGGTCACATGGCAGTAATATACCCATTTTATGTAGGGGACTTTCATGTCTGCAGATTTCTATCTGTGGAGGTGCAGAGCCAATCCTCTCATGGATAAAGGATTTAAAACTGTATTGGAAGCTCGTTTGTCAGGAATTGCATGGAGTGATGAAAGCAACAGACCACATTATAGTCCATGGCATTTTATATAATATTCCCATACTTATCAGTGAAATAAATAAGTCACACATACGTAAGCATCGTATCGTTGCACTTGTGTGACAAACTGAAGGAAAAACTATGTATATGTTTATGTAACATGTATATAAAAAAGTTAAGATAGTTAAAGAAAAAACGAATTCACTGAGATTTTGGTAGATATTGAGGTGAAACTATAGATAAGTTTAGGGAGAATAAATGTTTTGATATTTGTCCAATTCACATACATAGTCTCTCTTCACTTATTTAGGTTGCATTTGAGTACTTTTGATCAGTTTTTATAGGTTTTAGGGTACAGATAATGAATGTATTTTGGTAGATTTGTACAGAAATGTTACTTTAAGCTTTTTTGTGATGTTGTAACTTGTGCCTTTACAATTTTACTTTTGAATTGTTCATTGCTTGTATGTAGGCCAACACTAGATTTCTGTATATGGCTTTGTGACCTTGTACTATGACCTTGCTAAACCTGCTGGTCTGTTTTATTGTTTTTTTGGTAGATTCTTTATAAATAAAAAAATAAAAAAATAACTTTCCCATTATAGCAATCTATGAGGTAATTTGTACTCAGATAAACCCATCTGTATTTATGCAAAAATCAAAATAAAATGTAAGATGAGGAAAACATGTTCTTTATAAATACCAATAGTACCTCTATATCAGGATAAAATGATGAGCTCTGGAGAACTGTTATAGGAAAGCTATAGGGAAACATCAAATGTATTTACATTGAACTTTGGCTTTATGCACATGAAAAAAGTCTGGGTGGATTCTGGAAATATACACTGGAACAAATTTCCACGTAGTGCTGATATTTCAGAACTGGGACCAAGTCTGCTAGAAAATCACTGCTTTAACACATACTTTAAATCACATGGAGACAACTATACTCCATATAGGTTCCCTGTCCTTTCTTCAGTGTCAAGTAGATGATTTGATTTGTGTGTTAATTCCAGCTCAGATGGTAATGACAGATTGAATTGCCTTTATCATATATCTTCTGAAGATCCTGTCCCAAAAATTTAAAATTAAAACAGAATTGACTATGATGTGGTATATAGATAAAATGACTGGGCTTGGAAGAGGAAATTTGGGGTTGAGAACCTCCTTTATAAAAAAAAATTTTTTTTCAGTTCTGAACCTTATACTATGTATGCAAATGTGCTACCTCCAGAAGTGATAAATTCCTTCCTCCAAGAGAACAAGCACTCTAAAATCCCTACAGAAGCTGAATGAACTGTGCAGAGTCATCTGGTGAGTCGGTGGGAGCCCTGAACACAAAATACTAAACTAAATAAACTCTGAAGATGCTACAATTTAACCTTGAGAATTCTCTGTCCCTCTGGGCTTATGATTAAAATGAGGGGTAGAAGAGTATAGATGGAATACTTTCAAGCAGAAAACATCCCTCTCAAAATATTTGCATGTAAGTGCTGAAAACATTGATTCACAAAACAATTATGCTAAGAGAATCTGAAAGACAGACATTCAGTGTTGTTTTAAGCAAAGTAATTAACTTCTGCACAAACTTCCCTCCTGTAATCCATTGAGGGAGCAGATGCCCAAACATTCATGGTATTAGATTAAAAGAATGATACTTGCTTTTGCTACAAGCACAGATAGTTCCAGAATCCGAAGTCAGTGGAGGAGAAAGGCTAAATTTACTTGGTTTCTACAGTTCTTATTGAGGGTGTGTGAGGAAGATCATACTTCAATACCTAATTTACAACAGATGCACAGAGGTCAGAAGTTAAAGGGAGTCTTCAGTGTTATTTAGTGAATCTGGGACCAGCAGCTAGAACTGCCAGGAAGGTGGTACCTTGATATGTAGGGCACAAGAATAATGAAGACTAAACAAATTCTGGATTTAAAAAAAAATGATTCCCTTTTTTCCCCTGTGAGTTTTTCCATTTGAGTTCAATTTCTGACTCAAATATCAGAAAAATATTTCGCAAGTAAGGGAAAAATTTAGAGCGTTCTTACAGTGGAAGAAATTTCTCCTTTAAAAAAATGAATTTACTTTACTGGCAGTATATGAAGCTCATAGGAATAAAGGCAATTCATTTGCATAAGGACACTTTGAGAGGATTAAAACTTCCAGGAGGGAATGTGTGAAGCTTTGGCAGTAAGAATGAGAAAACTTTAATTCAAGTCAATTCAACACAATGTATTTTTGGCCAACCTATATATCCAAGGTCCTGGGCTGGGAATGAAGGTGTAGTGATAAAAACAGAACTGTTACTTCCTAGAACCTATTGGAATCTGCCTGGGAACCTGTGCAGTTAATTATTAAATACAGTATACCCTATTTCAGTTTTTATTTTCTCCAAACAGAAATTTGGAGGCCCTGTCTTTTCAAAGTGGGTGAACAAATATTTCATTTTTCTTTTACAGTGAGTTGTTTGAAAATTCCATCATGTTTTATGACAGGAACATTTGTTAGATAAAAAAAGTGTACCGTAACTAAGAGAAAGAAGCTGATGCCAGTTACTGAAGCAAAGCATAAAGGAGGTAAAGGATATAGGAGTGGAAAAAAGGAAAAGTTTCAAAAGGGCAGTGAGGCAGAGTGATGAGGAGCGAGAGAGCTGGCTGTGGCAGTGCGGGTCTGCAATCCCAGCACTGGGAAGGCTCAGGGAGGAGGACTGCCTCAATTTTGAGGCCATCCTGGGCTCCAGGGAGAGTTCAAGGCAACATAGCAAGATCCTCTAAGAAAAAGATGGAAAAAAAAAAAGAAAAAAAAAGAAAAGAAAAGAAAGAAAGCTAGCTGAGCCCTTAGGAGGCCATGGGAAGCTATGGAATTCCATCTCCGGGCTGTGTTTAGGCCAATGTTGAGGAACCTCAGCCTTGAGGTGCAGACTGGATTTTTCCCTGAGCCTTGTTTTACAAGGGATAGAAGAATGAAGAGTTAGTGCAAAGAAGAAGATGAGAGAAAGAGGACTAATAAGATACATTGGCCTTCTGGATCTTAATTGCTTTCATATAAATTGAAAGAAGATGAGAAGTGTAATGGAGTGGAAGAGAGCTAAGTTTCAAATTAAAAGAAAAACTGAAAAATCACTAAAGAGGAAGATGGCTTGTGAAATGACAGCAAAAACTAAATCTGGGTCTAGATGAAATATGAAATTGAACAACAAAGAATAAAATGACCAAGATTTAAGTAAATCTCATCATAAAAACAAATTAGTCTGTTCTAATTACTTAAACTGTGACTGATTAGCTTGATCTTAACAGCCCCATGGTGAGGCTACAAGCTAATTTAGCAAAAACCATTATCATACACAGTACATAATTATTTTGAAAATGTTCATGATACAGAGCTTTTTTTTTTCTTGGAGTCAATGAGAGTTGGCAATTTAGACCTAGCTGAAAATTACAATTTTGTAAGGAATGTTTAAAATGATCTTGTCTCAGATTTAGTGATAAAAGACATATAGATTATTTTTCCTTTTTTTTTTTTTTTGTCTTTTTCAGATAAAGTTCACTATGTAGTTCAGGTTGATCTTGAACTCACTTTGTAGCCCCAGCTGGCCTCAAACTCACAGTGATCCTTAGTTTCCTGAGTGCTGGGATTAAAGATTTGTACCACCACACTCAGCTATAAGGTTATTTTAAATGTCCTATATGTGCTGTAAAATATTTCACATCTGTAAAAAGTTTGACTTTGATATATATGCACACTCTAATTTCTTCTCCAGATATACTTCTACTGGGGAAATAATTTCTTTTAGAACCAGTAATTCTGGGAAAAAATTAGAGACTTTATAGGTATAATTAGCTATAACACATTGGAAAAATCTATGGTGAATAACATTTTCCAAATTTGATAACTACTGTCTTATTTGGAAGAAATTATGGTATGCAAGAAGAATCTAATGTTAATTCTTTCATTTATGTTGCTCTAGATAGCAGTGACCTACGCCATCTGGGCAGTGACCAAGGAAAGCCATGAGACAATAATCACTGGAAACTTTTTGCCAAACCAACCACCTTTTAGACTTGAATCTTCGATTACTGGAGCTATGCTACGTTTTCTACCACCTAGAAGAGTCCCTGGGTCATAGTCTTTATTTTTGAAATGCTGGTGGTAGGAACTAGGCTCCAATTCCAGTCCTACCAAGTATGAGCCCAAAAATTTACTTATTTTTGAGCTTTTGTTTCTTCATTCATAAAACAGAGGTAAAAATAGCTACCTGTTATATAATTGTTTGGAGGATTAGATTAGTTTCCAAGTGCCATGCTTAGGATGTAGTAGAACTCGATAAGTGTATTGATCATGAGACAGGCAGCAATTAAATTGCCCACATGCAGCTCGGTTGCACCCACACCTTTGTCTTGATGGACCAAGTCCATCCCGGTGGAGGCCTTTTGACATCTCACTTCTCAAACACTTAAACAGTGTTCTTCAAGTCTTTTAGATTATTAAGGTTATTTTCAGGCAAGAGGGCTGCCTTTCAAGTCTTAGGAGAACTTTAGTTTTTGGTCTTTGCCAAAAAAGTTAAGTCTTACATGATTGAACCAGGCAGGTAGAGTGACTTCTTTGAGAGTTTGTGAAACTTATGCTGAACCAACCCAATTCTTTAAGAATAATGATGCAGAATTTTCTGAGGCTATGTTGTTATTTGTTAGTTTAATTGATCACAAAGAACTTAGAACTTCTGGACAGAAAATTGGGTGAAACTCAGACCAGCTAGCCAGGCCTTTGTGAAGATCTAAGAAAAACAAAAAACAAATGAACAAAAAATTTTTTTGTGTACAATGCTGGGATATCAGTGAATGAACTGCTATCATTAAGATGGCGCCTGATAAATAGGGTGCATTTGCTGAAGTCTCTTTAACTGAGCACATGACCATTATGAGGCACAAATATACTAGATGAACTGGCCACATAACTCCAATCTGCATCTGTATATGCGCCTTGTGAACCCATAGCCAGTGGTCTTCTCATCATTTCAAAAAATTCAAGTATCTTCACTAGGAGAGAAAGTATAGGAAGAATCAAGGGCCACTTTTCCCAAGATTTTTATCCTCATTAAAATTTTAAGTTATTTCTTCTTTCACTGAGAAATTCAAGAGTACTGTACTTTTTCTAGTATTGTAGCATAAAGATCAGTTTTTGAAAACCAGATAATAAGAAATCTTAGATTAAGCTTCTTTATCTGGGGTCCCCCTACCAAATTTTCAGGTAAAACAGTTGGCTAATACAATGCTCCCCAAAACTCTCGGTTACCCTCTTTCTGGGAGCTTTCCAATCACATCGAAATAATCTATTTATTTTTCATTCCCGCTGATCTAAATTATTCTCAAAGGGAAAAAAATCATTCATTTTTCTATCACCAGAAGTTGCCAACATATCTGGCACCTAGAAGATATTATAACTCATTGGTGAATACAATCAGTAGATAATTATTCACTTACAGACACAAAGATCCTCTTACCCAGGAAGATTCATTTGTATTCTTAAAATATGCTTCGGCATATACAGGTTTTTAGAGAACTCATATCTTTAATAAAGCTGAAAATTTAGGCTTACATAAATTATTAAAATATATAATCAGGTTATATGGCAGAGCACAGCAAGGGTTATGAATTATAAATCTGAGAGTTGGGAGTTAACTGTTACATTTTCCCCTGCATTGGTCACATTCACGGAAGGTATTTAACTCAAGAAGCAATGGAACAATGAAAGTATTTATTATACTACATCCTCTTGATTGCAAGAGAATTCCAATATATGTCACATTTTTCTCAAACACTGAGAAGACTTAGTTTTCTTTATTAGAAATATTCTCATCAGCACTCAATGTCTGAGCTTCCTTTTCCAAGATAAGATACTGAGAAAGATAACAGATTCAAATAGAATTATGAAACACTAAGCTTGAAATTTTGTGCAACCTTACTTCAAAACCCATATTGAAGATTCTCATACAAAAAACAAGTTGATTCTCATACAAATAAATAAATAAATAAATAAACTGTCCTCCTTTTTATTCGAATGAACATGATTTTTAGAAGACAGCTGTAGTCATGACCTGAAATATGGCCTTTCATATTTATAATGTGCCCTCCATTCATCTTAAGAATACCAGGAAATGATAGTGCAATTTCTTTGTGGGTAACAGAGAAGAAACAACCCCTATTTGTAAAACTTTCTTTTGACAAGGACAATAACAACCATGACGCAACAGAGACAAGACACCCTCTAACAAGATATGAGAACATAGATGAAATTATCTTGCAATTAGTCATGTCTGTCTGACAGATTTCTTTCTAAAGGAAATTGTGCAGATATTTTATTTCAAGCCTCAAAGATTTTGATGAAAGAGGAAAAAAAAAAAGAAAACTGCAATTTTTGCTACAGGAAGACAGGTGGCGTAAGCACGCAACGCTTAAAAAAAAATGCATAAAGTGATTATTTTCTCTCGGATTCTTTGAAAAAGCTCTCTTGTGCTGGGGTTCGTGGCCTAGCCTGGTGACGTCAGTGTGGCAGTGCGGAGTCGGGCGCCCGCTCCCTATAAGCCCAGGAGCTGTCCGGGTGCTGAAACGACCCGAGACGCTCGCCCAGCCGACTGGGAGGGAGGAACATGCTCCGGACCTTCTCTGCCATATAAAAAAGAGGTAGGCTGCTTTTCTCTTCGATTTACTGGAAAGTTCTAAATTGCGTACTCTTCCTTCCATTCTTAGCTAAGAAGAAAAAGGTAATTTTGGCAAGCTTATACCAGTAGAATAACGTAGTAGCAACCTGCTGCTTCAGCAGTGGAAGGGTGTTATATTTGTGTGTCTATATGATTGAATCTGTGATTTGTACTACTTGCTATTCGATATTTATGAAGCAGAACGCTATTTAGATAATCATATGTAAAAAGAGTGAAAAAGTTAAGGATTTGATTGTTAATACACTTACCAATGTAAAGTTAACCAAGCCTAATATTTTGTTTCTTCCCTTAATGCATTGCTTCTTCCCTTAGTGCAATCAGGGATATAATTTATATGCTTAATATTATTAACAGTAGGTTTCCAGTGATTCAAAGGCTGCTGAATACATTAGTCATAGAGGTATCCAGTTTTGGAACTATATTTTCCTTTGCTATTTACCTTAAAAGAGCTCTAAATTAACTAAATATATAAAATTATTATCCGAACTGATATGTTTTGAAAGGGCTTCTGCTATTCTCTCCTAATTTTAGTTCTAGGAAAATATCTTAGAATGATCCTTCACACAGGTTTCTCTCTTCTAGGGTGAAATATTACTTTGGGGTATATGTTGAATGTGACCCTGAATTACAGAGAAATGATAATTCTGAATACATACTGAAAACATTAATAAATGTGTAAATTAATATAGTTACAATGATTTGATTGAAAAGAATTGTGTAACTACTTTTTAAAAGATTTCAAATAGAAGAGTGGTTTTATTTTTGCTTTTTTTGTATTCTAAATAGTTAAACTGCTCAAATTGGGTGTATGTGTCAATGCTCAAAATGTGTCAATGCTCTGGTGTCAATGTGCCTCTCTAATTTTAGTAGAAAAGATGTTTTAACTTAAGAGATTTTAATAATAGCTATTAGGGGAGAAATGATGTTCCTATGATTGGGATTTCAGAAAACTAAATTTGAAATCAAATCCTGAATAAGATGTTAGAGCAGTTGAAACTATCTTTGCTACTTAAAAGAGCTGCTACCAGGGACAGAAATTTTTGAGTCTTTAAGGTAATATCTGTATGTTTCAAACTGAACCTGAATAAATGACCACTTGTTAGGCTGTGGTTTTAACAACTGTAATCAATATTCTACTCTAACTCTACAGAAAAACCTAATTCAAAGGTAATGATTTTGAAGACACTAATATAACCCATGTGTTAGGAATATTTCAGGATAACAGTGTCAAAGAAAATAAGTTCAATAAGGATTTTAAATTACTATTTCAAATGCCAATGTTGAAAATTGATTACTAAAGCTAAGTTAATTCTACAATAATACAAAGAATGTATAATGTAATTTCATTTAAACCTAAGAATTTTATGGATAAAGTCACTTGTAGAAAACCTTTATTTATAGTAAATGTTTTGAAAACATTCTGTGAAATGACTTTAGATATTTTTCTTTTTAGTAAACTAAGTAATCTAGTTAATAAGAATTATTCTAATAGAAATATATATCTATGCTGAAGAAGTTTCTATAACTACAACTATTTTTAAGCTCTAAAACTTAAAATATTAATCATCAATATGGTTTAGTGAGCAATGATATTTCTACAAGTGATAGCTAACAAAATATTGTACCTTACTGACTAAGTTTATCTATCACAAAACCATGATCTATAAAGATATGAACAAACTTATGAACTTATTTGGCATGAATTTTATTTACAACAAAGTTACTTCTATTAAAATAGCCCTTTCAGTGTTGACAATGCCAAATATAAGACATATAAAAACTAATCTTGGTAATTCATATGTGAGATTTTAAAGCCTTGGAGGAAAAAAAATGAATGAAGATTTGTAAGTAGGAAGAATTCAGTGCTTGGCCTGTGTTTACCTAAATTGGGAATTATACGGTGGTTATTTTAAATTTTTCTAACAGTATGAGTCACTTAAGATTTCATAGGTTGATGTAAAAATAGACACAGACATGAGACAAACTGAATCTGAACACTCACAAGTTTAGGAATAGACTAGCTAAGTAAATTTATGTTCTTTTGGTAGCATCTGTTATTATTTATGATACATTCATAAAGGCTGATGAGAAATGCAATCATAATTGAATTCTGCAAAAAATCATAGTAAAATTATTAGAAAAAACATGAAGCACAAAGATTTTAAAGTAGCTTGTTATTTTAGCATGCTTATATAGGAGAAACTTTATTGGTTTAACTTTCCAGCTGAAACCAGAGAAGATTATGTTCTGGGGTTTTTAGTTGATAGTTTACGTTGATGTAAGAATGAGAATTAACTATTTCTGAAAGACATATGTGAGTAGGACTCAACCTTAAGGTGCTCAGTCTGATTGATTCTACTATGTTACATTGCATCTTCATACATAGTAATGTCATTATGGCTGTTTCTAAAACAAAACTAGATGGATAATTCTGGAAGGAAAACCACATACGTTTTGACACAATCTTAAGGATATAATTGTGTGTGTACCTGCATGTTTTATGACAAATTATTTTGCCAGAGACCGTAATAGAACATTGTATGAGGGAATTATAAATCATCTTAGAAAGTCTTTTTGTTTTTATTAAGAAGCAACAACAAGTACAAAAATCAAACTATAATTTTTATAAATGAAAAAATACATTTGGGAAACCTTATGGCAGTATTTTTGTTATTGTTTTAACCAAGAAAATGCTATGCAACTTCGATGCAAATAAATAACATTTTTGCTAAAGATTGTAGTGGTTAGTTTGTGAGCAAATGTCATATTGTAAATATTCATAAATTTTAAAGAATTATCCTAAGGGTAATGTAAAATTATCTCCTACCTTTTTTCCCCTCAGTGGTCTATTTATTTTGCTATAATGTCTTTTATTCTGTTTCATTTGTGTTAACTCATGTTTTCTGTGCTTTAAGGAAATTTTTAAGACATGGCAGAAGCTAAGACCCACCTACTTGGAGCAACCCTGTCTCTTATCCATTTAATTTTCCTCATCTCTGGAGCTGAAGCAGCTTCATTTCAGCGTAACCAGCTGCTTCAGAAAGAACCAGACCGCAGATTGGAAAATGTCCAAAGGTTCCCCAGTCCTGAGATGATCAAAGCTTTGGAGTACATAGAAAAACTCCGACAACAAGCACACAAGGAAGAAAGCAGCCCAGACTATAATCCCTACCAAGGTATCTCGGTTTCCCTTCCACAAAAAGAAAATGGAGAGGAAAGTCACCTGCCAGAGAGTTCAAGAGATTCACTGAGTGAAGATGAGTGGATGAGGATAATACTTGAAGCTTTGAGACAGGCTGAAAATGAGGCTCAATCTGCACCAAAAGAAAGCAAGTCCTATGCTGTGAATCCAGAAAAGAGCTTTCCAGGGGACCTGATTGATGATTATGAGACACAACAGTGGCCAGGGAGAAAGCTCAAGCACATGCAGTTCCCTCCCATGTACGAGGAGAATTTCAGGGACAACCCCTTCAAGCGCACAAATGAAATCGTAGAGGAGCAATATACACCTCAAAGTCTTGCTACCCTGGAGTCAGTCTTCCAAGAGCTGGGAAAACTGACTAGACCAAACAGCCAGAAACGTGAGAGGGTTGATGAGGATCAAAAACTCTATGCAGATGATGAAGATGATGTCTACAAGGCCAACAACATTGCTTATGAAGATGTGGTTGGGGGGGAAGATTGGAGCCCAGTAGAGGAGAAAGCAGAGAGCCAAACCCAGGAAGAGGTGAGAGACAGCAAAGAGAATACAGAGAGAAATGAGCAGATCAATGAAGAAATGAAGCGTTCAGGTCAGTTGGGCCTGCAGGAAGAAGATCTCCAGAAAGAGAGTAAAGACCAGCTCTCAGATGAGGTCTCCAGAGTCATCGCCTATTTGAAAAGGTTAGTGAGTGCTGCAGGAGGGGGGAGGTCTCAGAATGGGCAAAATGGGGAACAGGCAGTCAGGCTTTTTGAGAAACCACTTGATTCTCAGTCTATTTATCAGCTTATTGAAATCTCTAGGAATTTGCAGATACCCCCTGAAGACTTAATTGATATGCTCAAGACTGGAGAGAAGGCAGGTGGACCAGCGGAGCCAGCACAGGAGGCTGACCTTCCTGTTGACCTAGATGACATCTCAGAGGCTGACCTTCAGCATCCAGACCTGTTCCCAAATAAGATTCTCTCCAAGAATGGGTACCCCAAAGCCCCTGGTCGTGCTGTGACAGAAACCTTACCAGATGGTCTCAGTGTTGAGGATATTTTA
Source organism: Dasyprocta punctata (assembly GCA_004363535.1). Lineage (NCBI taxonomy): Eukaryota > Metazoa > Chordata > Mammalia > Rodentia > Dasyproctidae > Dasyprocta > Dasyprocta punctata. The sequence goes on from RJWM01021854.1 coordinate 30,191, forward strand.
AATCTTTTAGAGATGGATAGCACAGCAAATCAGAAACCTCCATATTTTCCCAATCATTATAACCGAGAGAAGGCTCCCCTGAGGCTCCCCTACAGCCCTGGAAGATCTAGAGTGAACCAGCTTCCCAAAGCTGCCTGGATGCCAGAACCTGAAAACAGACAAGTGGCTTATGAAAACCTCAATGACAAGGATCAGGAATTAGGAGAGTACTTGGCCAGGATGCTAGTGAAATACCCTGAGATAATTAATTCAAACCAAGTGAAGCGAGTCCCCAGTCCAGGCTCGTCTGAAGATGACCTCCCAGAAGAGGAGCAGCTTGAGCAGGTAATCAAAGAGCACCTGAGTCAGGGCAGCTCTCAGGAGACTGACCAACTGGTGCCAGGGAGCAAAAGGTTCCCTGCGGGGCCCCCGAAGAATGATGATACTCTGAACAGACAGTACTTGGATGAAGATCTGCTGATGAAAGTGCTGGAGTACCTTAACCAAGAAAAGGCAGAAAAAGGGAGGGAGCATATTGCCAAGAGAGCCATGGAAAATATGTAAGCAGCTCTTACTAATTGCCACACTTTCACTCCTCCCTCTCCATGCAAACCCCAACATTTCTCTTTAGTGTGTTGACTCCTATCCTGTGAACACTGTAGTATCTTTAATTGATGTGCAGGCAGACGATTCCAGGTCACTGGTGAGTCTGCTTCACTTGCTCTGAGCTGTTTTCTTGTGTATGGGTATGTGTAAATGTTGTGACTCTTGGATTAAAAAATATTCTGTCTTTTATTCAAGAAAGATATCTATGATAATGTTTAATAGTATATCTAATGGCTGTGGCATTGGTGATGCTCACTTATGATGAATAATGCCCTATAATTCTCTTGAAAGTTTTTAATATTCATTGAATTATTTTGTTACTGTCTGTAGTGTTTTGTGGAGTACTGGAGCAAAAACAATAAAGCATTATAAATATATAGTTTTATTTATAAGGCTTTTTCTATTGTGTGTTTTATTGTTGATTAATTAATAAATGTTATTTCTGGATACCTCTGGACTCTTCATTCTGGAACGCCAGAGACAAGACTAAGGAGCCAAAAGAGAGAACTGTTACCTTCACAGGTGAACCGGGTGAGGACTAATAAATTTAAGGTGTGCTCATGTTACCCATCTGGAGAACACAGCATCCTCTAGTGGCCCACTACGTATGCTTCCCATGAATTTTCTCATACACAAGATTTATAGAATAAACCTTTTGGTGACTTATGTATATCTTTTGGCCTTGATTTGTATAAATAAAAGACATTTAAATCTTCCATATGCATAACTAATGTTAAAGCAAGACAACAGCAAAAGATAAAAATCCAACAAAATACAAAAGAAAACAAGCACAAAAGAAAAAAAATTCTCTCCCATTTCCTTATTATCTATCTTGACTTGGAGGAAGGTGAGAGAGGAGGGGAATGAAACAAAAAATTAAGATGTGTTATGTGCATGTATTAACTCCCTTTGATGAATGGAACCATTATGCAATGCAAACATGTACTAATAAAAAAACTAAAAAACAAAAACAAAAAAAAAGGCTATACACACAGAAATCAGAAATGATTGTGGACTTGGAAGCAACCTGCCTATTCCCAGATCATTTTGGTCCTCGGAAGAAAGGCTTTCTGTCAAAGGACCCCTGAAAACTGATTGTTAAGTAAGTAAATGGGCACAGTCACAGTAGGTACAGAACAACTACCCTTTTTTCTGACCTGGTGGGCTAGGTGGGGCATCGTTATGACAACTCACATCACTGTGGTGTAGTCATTAACACCCTAACATATCAACAGGGAACCAGTAGCAATAGCAAAAACAAACAAACAAACAAAAAAAAACCAAAAAAACAGCAGCAAGAAAATATATAGAGCAAAGCCATAAATATCATAAACAAGGAAATAAATGATAGTTACATGTTAGTACTTAAGGTAGACCAGGTGCTATGTTAAACTCTTTACATACTTTACCTGGTTTAGTCCCTACTACATCATTGTCAAGGGTTTCTCTCCAGCCCCCTCTTCTCTACCCTCTGCCTTTTACATCTGGGAAGGTTGAACAACTTTCCCCAAACCATCCAGAATTATGGGCTGCCCAAATCTGTATAATTAACCATTTCACTACACTTCCTGTTCGGGATGTGCCCTTTTAGTTGAGGGATGTGACACTGGAGATGGGATGATGGGGCAGTATGGATCTGTTCCAAAGGAGACTGTGTGTATATGTGTGTGTGAGTGTGCGTGCGTGCGTGCGTGTGCGCGCACTCGAGTGTGTGCAGGGATTCACAAACTGTCAAAAGGCAGTAAGAGGCGCTGGCTCCTTGGTGAAAGCACTGAATATAGGCTTTTCTACTTTTGTCCAGACTCTTTTCTCTTCAATTATCATATGATATCATAGGAATCTGGAATCTGAATGTGCAAGGAAAATTAAGAGATGATCAACCCTACAGTGTTTCTAATACATGGCCTTCAGTATCAAGTACTTTCAAGACAGGTGGTTCCTACTTTACAAGGCAGTGCTATGCCATGGACATTATGGGTCTCTTCCTTGCAGGAAGGGTTTTGACAATTTCCCAGTTAACTCTCTAGAGAGCCCTCTGAGATCCAGGTTATTCATGTTGTTGGAAACTCAGAGGCATGCGATAAGCTGCCACTGTTTCACAGGTGCTTGGTGGTGGAGAGGGACTTTAACCTGTAACTAATCATAATTCTCATATACGTGCCTGGTGCTTTACCATGCATAGAGTTAAATGTAGGAGGACACTAAAGAACAAATTAGACTTCTTTAAGTGGGGAAATTTAGGACATGTTTGAGGCATGAAATCTAGGGAACATATGTATACACCATGCTTTGCATGTGTCCACCTCCACTACTTGCCCGTTGTATACATTCTTCAGTCTGCTTTGTCCAGCAGTAAGTCATTCCTCGGATCCAAAGTCAACTGTGTGACCATAGCCATGCTAACCTAAACAGAGCTAGTCACAAGAATAAGAATGTGGGATGCACACCTTTCTTCAATGGATTCCTGCCTTCCCTGCTATGTTTAGACATTGCACGGAGAGGCAGGGAATGAGAGCAAGTTACCTGACAGACACGGCCAATGAGCACCAGGCTGGGATTTGTATACAGGCAGACAGGATGCAGACCCTGCATTTCCTCTGCACTGTGCTGCTGCTTTCTGAAAGCCTTGGACTTGCCATTCCATTTCCATGGTTCTCTAATGGAGACATTTTTGGGTATCAAGACTAGCAGTTGGGAGATATTTTCATTAGAAATATATATACTTTGCCAGGCCTCCCCAGGCATCAGTCAGAAAGCATCTTTGCCTTTTTGCAGTACTACCATATCCCCAGGTATTGACTCATCAGATTTACTTATTTCTGATCCAAATCTTATTTTTTTTTAAACGAGTTGGTTAGTGTGTTGCTTCCTAGCTTAAGGATTGAAGTGATGAACAATTCAATAACATGGATCAAAAAATGAGTTGGAATTCAGACCCAATCAGAAATTGGGGTCACAAACCCTAAGAGCAGATGGCTTCTGCAGGTTACCTCAGGGAAGAGAAAGAAACTGACTGTACTGAACTGCCCTCATGCCTTGCCGGGGTCCCCCCTTTCATCAGTGAGAATCAGATAGAAGCCAAGTCCTCTGCATGTTCATAGCAAGACCCATTGACCAGACCTTCCCCTGCTCGGTACTCACGGGCAATCTACCTATTTGTCTTGTAGATGAGTAGAACTAATCTGATCATTGCGCTCTGAAACAAGACTCCCAAGTCATCCCTTACCTACCACATTCAAACCTTTATAAACTTTGTATTTTGCTTTTCTCAACCCTAACTCCTACTCTTTCCCATACTCCACAGCCTTTTTCTAAAATATCCTTTGATACTCAAGGTCAATCATAAGCGAAATACCCTGCACCAATCACGTCTATGAATATTGTCTTTTACTTCTTCCTCCAAGGAAAACCTACCTCTCCTCTAAGGTTGCTACTTACATTTCTGCCCCCTTCCTTGTTATTTTTTATTTTTATTTTTATTTTTATTTTTTCCTTTTTGCTAGATCCAGTCCATTTCTCCTCCCTTCTATGGGACTGCCTAACTCTGAGTCCTAGGCCATCACCCATGACCCCTCACTGTGGTCATCTGCTGTCTGGGTCACTTCCCCTCATTCATGAAAAAGTGAGGCTTCTGTTCACTGTCACACTTTCCCAACCCATTTCTGCCTTAATACTCATTGATTTCAAAATCCGTGAACATGATCTTTCCAATAATCATCAACTCCATCTTCTACCAGTGCCTCTCTTACACTTGAGTTTTTTCTGTATTGAAGACTGCAACTTATCTTAAAACTCAACTCCAAATATTTTATCCCAGCATTCAGGTAATG